>PVLD010005044.1:0-15052 GCA_004027595.1 Dinomys branickii | reverse complement strand
GATCCCAACCTAAAGAGCTTCCCTTGTTATGTTATAGCCATCCTGATATGAAATGGTAACTTATGATTATTTTGATTTTCATCTTTCTAATGGGTAATTTCTCTAATTATATTGACATGTATACTGGTTGTTTGTAGAACAGTTATTCTAATCCTTTGTACATTTTAATGGAATCATTTATACTTTCATGAGTTGTAGTGTTTGTAGTTCCCTTATCAGAGCTATGACTATTAAATGGTAAGTCTCTCATTCCTTAGGTTGTATTTAGGATTAGAATAGATGTTCTACAAACAATCACACTACTACTAATTCCACACTGCTTCCGTTGATATTGTAACACATACCAGAAAATAAAATCATCTTTACTTTTTCATTTATCATTTCTGGAAGATACTTTTGCTGGATATAAGATTTGGAGCTCATTTTTCTTCCAGTATTTTGAATATTTCATTCCATTACCCTCTGGATTGCACTGTTTCCAAACAAAAGTGAGTAATTAATATTGGGCTTCTTTATATATGAAAAGTATGCTTTTTCTGGTCACTCTCAATACTTTATGTATGTTTAAATCCACTTTAGGATGTTTTAGACATTTCTTACACTATACTTTCTTACTTCTTTCTTCCTTTCTTCTTGAGCGACACAATTCCTTAGCCTGTGTTGGACGCTTAGTGGTGTTCCACATTTCTCTGAGGTACAACTCACTTTATTCCTTTTGCTGTTCTTCATATTTACATTTACATTGTGATCTATCTCTGACGTTGTACATGCTTGCTTCTATCAGCTCAACCTACCAGTGAGTTCTTCCAGAGAAGCAGATGGTTCTATTTTTGAATTCCTCTATTTTCAACCCCAGCATTTCCATGTATTTATAGTCCTCTTTTTTAGTATTTTTATGTATTACATATTGTAACCATTCTTTTAATTTGGTCCTCTGTCATACTTTGCAAGTATTTGTATTATGCTCCGATTTTTTTCTGCCACGTTAACTATCTGGGTCAGATCAAATGCGGTGCCTGTTAAGTGCTTTCTCTTTCATACATGGCACACTTATATTCTATGTCTCATAACTGCTTTTGAGTTGATTGCACAATTTCACTATCTGTTGTCGCAAGTTTGGATACTGTAACTCTTTTTCCCAGGGCTTGCTCTAGTTTGCTTTTTGCTCAGAAACTTGGTAATAATGTTTTAGAGAAATACAACCTCCAGCGTTCTTTAGAAGTCACAGTCTGGGCATGTATATGAGTTACGCTGACTTCTTTCCTTGCCAGGGATGAAGTAGCTTTAGCTGAGTTCTCATTTGCTGTTTTTTGCTTTTTTTTTCCCCTCTAATCTCATGATACCTTTCTAACAGATCTGTATCTATTTCTGTCACCCTGGATGGGGTCACAGCTAGTATTTTGTTAAGATTTTTTCTGCTTTTGATGATGCACGAGACATAAATGGCTCCACATATTGGTAGAATGAAGGTGTGGTGTCTCTTTCAGGTAGTGTTTAAATTACCGCTTAAAGCTTGTTCTAACACAAATTTTGCCTTTGTCGCTCCACTTCCTAATATAGTCTGTTAAACTTCTAACTCATTTATAATTTCCTTGGTTGATTCCATAGCGCCACCAGTCTTCTACTAATTCCATACTACTTGAATGTCCCTTGATTTTAGAAGTATCCTCCGGGTTGAAATTCACCTTGCCCTGTTCCCTGTTCCTCAGACCCGCAAAAGCTCTTGCTGTGGAGTGTCAGAGAGTCAGCTATTCTGAGGCCTTTCTTCTTTAGTTCTAAATTCCCCACCTATGCTCTCAGCTAGGAATGCAGACTACTGTTACCGCTCTTGTGGTGACACCATGGTCTATTTGCAGAGCACCAGGAAAGCAAAAGCAGCCGCCTTTCTAGTAATCTAGGCTTGCCACTGCCCCAAAAACAAGTCGTTTAGGGCAAGAGAGCCTGATTTACTTGGTCTGCTGCACCTGACATAGAGCTTCCACTTCATGAGTGGGAAGTGAGTACCCCAGATTTCTCAGACACTTCTGGCTAGAACAAGTTTCTTGAGATACATCTGTGGGAAATGAAAAATGTTGCTAATTTACTTTCCTTCAGAAGGAATCCATGGCTTCCTCTTGGAAACTGTTTTCTTTTTCTTTCTTTCTTTCTTTCTTTCTTTCTTTCTTTCTTTCTTCTTTCTTTCTTTCTTTTTTCTTTTTTTTGATGCTGGGAATCTACTCAAGACCTTTTGTTTACAAAGCAGGCACTGTACCACTAAGCTATATCCTCAGCCCCTTTGCTATATTTTTTTTTCTGTATGTCATAGAGCTTCCAATGTGCTGATCTTGGAGTGCAGCAGGAGTGAGTTATGACTCAAATACCAGAATTCATCATTTCTCTTAGAAAAACTTTATGGATTTTCTTCTAAAAATGTTTCTCAATTTGCTGTTATGCTCCTAAGGGCAAATTTCAGAGACTTCAAATTGTTGTTTACTCTAAAATGCTTTCCAGTTAATATTGTTTTGGTGAAGAGGGGGTTTCTGAGGCTTACCATACTGACATTTCATGACTGCTTCCCTTGGACTAGTGCAGTTTTACTTTGGAGTAATGTGTTTAAATTACAAAATCCTTCAAAATTCATCATACACTTTTTGAAAAATATTTAATTTATTTGTCTTCAGGTAACACTGATACTTCTTTCTGATATACTTGTTTTACTTGGGAGAAAGTTTAAATACACACATTTAATCAGAAGAATGTATTTTATAAATTCTCCCGATATACTTTAAATAGTAAAGTGACCATTGTTCAAGGTATATTTTGTTGTGCCGACAGAACCACCATGCTCTTCTCTTCCTTAATTATAAAAGAGATAAATATTTTATTGGCTTCTTTGGCCAGTGCGAGGTACCAACAGAGGATTGGAAACTTTGGGGGTTGAAAGTCAAAATATTTCTAACCTACTACCTCCTACCACCTGCAATTATCCTATAGATGTGGACATATATCTGTTCTTTCATAAGTATAGTTCCTGCCAGGCTTCCCTCTTCCCTGGTGTGAGTTTTACCTGGTTATAGTAACTGATTCTTCATTTTGCTCTTATGAAAATTTACATTTCTAGTCACTTCTACTTTACCCTCTCTATTGGTTTTCTTATTTGTCCAATAAAAATAATCTGTTCTTTAAGTTCACCTCAAAATCTCAGATAAGTATGGCGTCTCTGTACTAATTTACAGAACGCTTATTTGCTTGTTGAGGTTGTTAGCTTCAAGATTAGCATCAGTTAGTTTGGGAGAAATGAAAATGAAAGAAATGAAAGGATCTAGGACTTTCCTATTTCACAGGAAATAGAAACGAAAGAAATATAAGACTTTGCTTCAAATGAGGTTGGCGATATTTGGTAAGGACAGCAGCTAGAGTGATGGAAATCTTTCTCAAACATGAAAAAAAATGGGCATGTGCTTAATCTCCAAGTGTGTGGATTTCTTCCTCAACTTTAAGTGAAGCAATTTCTGTCATCTGAGACCCTCTCATGTGATGCACCATTGGATCTATTTTCAGTTAACTTTTTAAACAAATAATCACAAAAGCCCCAGTTGTTTCAATTGTCAAACTACTTAACAATTTTTGATGAGCTTTATGAACTTTGCACTGGGAGAAGGTAGACCTCAGTCATTTATGCTGCTATTCTCTGGATCAGTGAGACTTCCCTGGGGAAGGGCAGGCTAGAACGTTGAAGTACGTACAAAGCCAAATGCCAGGAAACCATGTACCTTCTTCTCCTTGGAATTACAGAAACGAGCTGACTACAATAATGGAGAAGTTAATAAGTATGTTCACAAAGTATTTAGGGAGGCTGTAGAATCATATTGGAAAATGGTCAAGAAGGGAAGTAAATTAGCAGGCATCAGATGACAAAGGTCATGCATAACCTCAGCTCTATGAGACCATTCTGGTGCTACATATTCTGAATACCAAAATATCAGCCTGCACTTCATTTCCTTCAGCACCAAACACTGTTCTCTGCCTATGCATTGCCCTGCTTCTGCTGTTGCTTCTCCTACCCTGGAGCCCTGATGATGTTACTTCTATTGTTGAGATCTATATTTCTGGTCTCTAATTTTATTAAATCTCAATTCATAGTCCAAGGAGAGGGAAAAATGATTGTGTAGCACCAAATTAGGCTGGAAATGCAATGCTTCTCTAGGAGTAAATAAGCTTTTCTTTTACTGATACTCAGAAGATCAAATGTTCCACACATGGGAAGGTTTATCAGATGCTGGGCATCCACTGATAAAATCATAACCACTGTCGGGAGCTGTGGAAGTTGGAAAGTAATTACATGCACAAGAAGAAGCCAGCCTGAGAACACGGGAACCCGAGAACATGGGAACTCCTTGAAGCGCATAAACAAGCCTGCTGTAGCTTGTTAACAGATTGCTGCGGAGTGAGGCTGAAATCAACCAACCTCTTGAGGGTATAAATAAACGCTCTACTGTTCTTGAGTAGTTCCCCTCCTCTGCTGAGAGAGAGGACCTCCACCTGACCCCAGCTTTTGTCTCTTGTCTATGTTTCCCTCATTCTTACCGCCATTCCTTCCTGGGGTGCAGCAAGAACCCCACCGATCCCTACAAACCAATACGTGTTTTATGAATTTTCCACTGTTTCAATGAGTTGATGAAATTGATCTATCAATAAAGAAGGAAATTAGTAACCTTATATAAAAACTGATGGATCGATGACTTTTATTAATAAAGAATTGATACATACTAACAGAGCCAATAACTGCCTTTAATTGAAGGTTGCAGCTGCAGTCCAAAATCATTTTGGGTGTTCTTTAAATTATCCTTTCAGTGAGCAGTAGAAAATTCAAAAATTTACTTTTTATGATGGAATCCATGCCAGCATTATTAAATGACTGCCCTGGGCTAAATATGTAGTTTCTGCACATGATACTATGTGAAAATAATAAGCCCCTGAGAGACATAAGGTCCTGACCTTGGACTGATGAAGCTCTTTCCTGCTGAGTCAGCCATCTTTGTAAGAAGTTTCATTTTCTTTCCTTGGAAGTGAATATGCTATAAAATTCTGAAAGAAAAAAAAATATTTTCCAAGGCCGAAGTTAGATTTATCAAGATATACAGACTAAGTTTATGGTACTTAGTTCTATTTCTTTGCCATCTCAGGGTACCCTTATCCCCTCCACTCTCTAACCTGTGTCATCCTACAGAGAAGTATTATATCTAGATTCATTTAATGGGTTGATAAAGAAAAGAGGCTTGAAGTACTTTTCTATGTAACACAGAAACATTCTGGTGTCCCAGGACATGCTCTTCATGGCAAAGAAACAAACTCCAATATTTTTCTTTTTAATAATAGCACTAGGAATGTAGGTACACATATTTTGCTTTCTGATCAGCTTGTATAGTGTTTAAATTCCAGTTTTCATACATTCTCCCATAGCAATAAAACAAACCAAGAGGAGAATATTATTTCTACTTAGATGCTGAGTCACCAGTACATGCTCTACTTCTTTTCTGTGTGTGATTTCATAGTTCTGGAATGGCTGCAGTGTATTTTCTTTGACGTGCCAGCTGAGTATGCGTTCATTCATTCAGATGGCACTTCTCAAACAGTATTTATGCTTTCTCATTTTTCCTTAGGCCTCATGGCCTCTCACAATGTGCCTAGCTATATTATTTATGAAGAAAGAATGGATCTGAGAGACTTAAACAAACAGTAATGTTGTTGATTGGATTTTCACTGAGTGCAAAAAGGCCAATGAAGCATTTTAGCTTTATTGTTGTTGTGCAAGAATCCCTATCACAGTCATCGTACAGTAAGAAAAATAGTTTTTGCCCAGTGTGACAAAATCTTTATTTGGTAGTAGTAACTTGAACATCTTGGGAATTATTTGAAGTCTTATCCATAAAGAAAAACAATCTGAAGTATCGAGTAGATATAATCTGCATTCTCTTTGAATTCAGTGGTAGGCACAACCGTGAAATTTGACAGACTGAGAAGGAGAAGCCATTGAAAAGAATTTGTTTTTACCTGTGAATCACTTCTGACACAAAATGCATAAAGGTTCTCCACACATCAAACAACTCTCCAACTCTCCAAATGCCAACTCTTTCACTTGCAGTTCAATTCTGACACTATCTAGTATTTGTGATAATCGTATTTATTAAGCAATCTGTCCTATGAGTCCCTCTCACTTATTTCAAACACCAGTTACAAGCCCTACAATGTCACCTACATTTTTGACAAAGAGCTATTACTCAAGGGTTTTCACAATGCTCTCCCACTGCAAAATAATTAGCAATAATATCTCCAGATCTCAGTGTAATCTTCATTTATTTATTAGTTTATTATGAAGGGCATTACAAATGACACAGATAAACAGCCAGATGAAGAGGTATATGGGGTGAAGGTCTGAATGGTCCCACATTCAGAAACTTTAAAAGTTTTTAGTAGCACAGATCTGAGACATGCATCCTCCTGGCACATGATTATGTTGATCACCAGCCCCTTCCCAGCAGCTCTCTGGACCACTGGTTAGGGATTTTTACAGATGCTTTAGCACACAAGCATACTATATTAAATCAATATCCAAAGTCTGTTCTGGGCCTTGAATAAGGGAGATGGGGCTGAAAATTCCCACTTTCTCTTCATGGCTTGGTTTTCTAGTCTTTCTTCACAGAATAAAAGGTTATCCAGGACCCAACAAAAGGTTCTTCATGAGCACAAAAATTAATCCTACTAACCAGGAAATCCTATATTTATTCATGCTGTATCAGGAGCCAGATATGAAGAATACACTTTAAAGAGTGCTCCCATTGCCAGTCTAATTTAAGAAATTACAAAAGTTTTTGTAGTTCTATATCATGAGCCTGGAATAGTGAGCAGTTATGCAAATTGTATTATGTCAATTTATTATGTTAATTGGCAAAGGGCATAAGTAAAGTTTTGCTTATAGCTTTCAGGATTCTCTTGAAAAAGTCCTAATTTGGTATCAGTGCTTCTTTGAACTCCCAGGGTTAACAAGAAAGATCCAAGATGAAGTGCTATCTGTCATTTCTTGTATCTGAGTTTTGATTACATATGTGATGGGTTTGTGAAATTGTGGAACTGTGTATTATGACTATACATTTTCTGTGTGTGGCATATGTTTGCATATTTATATGGTACATTTTCACATTTATATCATTTTCCACATTTATATCAATCAAACAAGAAATTTGGTTTCTCCTGTGATAGTGCAAGACAGAAAAGGCTGATCATAAATAAATCCAAGTCTGTATTATATAGACATATTCAAACTGCATCTCAACCAATAAGACCTAAGATTTAGGTTATTAACCCTAGGCCAAATTTAGGACAGAGATAGATTTTTATAATGTGAGTTGAAGTATTCCGTGTTTCACATTCAGTCTTCACTGTGGTTGCAAATTTTGAGATCTGTCAGTGCATGTAGCTATATTAAGAATTGTGAGAAATACATTTCTTGGTTCATTTCAATTTGGTGTACAATAACTGCTTCACTGTTAATGGTATTTCGAGATGGAAGCCACAGACCCGGCGCATGGAAGAATTACAAGGAAAGAAATAATAGCCTCATTTTCAGACCACAGTAGAGACTGGACTAACACAGAAAATTTCTTAGAGAAACTTTGACCTTTTTCTATGCACTGGAAATCAAACTTAGGACCTTATGCTTGCCAGGCAGATGCTGAACCACTGCACTAAAGCACTGGCCTTGAGATTTTGACTTTAAAGGAATATTAGGAGACAGAATGATGTGTATAAGGGTATGGATTTAGGATTTTCTGTATTAGGCAAATTATAGTATATTTTAGTATATTTTAGAGATAACAAAATTAAACATAATGGGAGAAACCATGCCCATTGCCTCTCTGGCATCATGGCATGCTCATTGAGCTGTGGGAGGAGAGAAACTCCACTAGTGATTATTTGCCACCAGGGAAGGTTGGTCCAGAGGAACTCAGATACCTGGCCCATCTTCCTATACCATGGTAGGTGTAGCCAGTGGTGGAAGCACCCAGAACTTGACAACTGGCTCATCCAGAGGAATCCAGGATAAATTTACTCTAATAAGGGAAAGCACTTTACATACAAACTCCTAATATAATTAATTCTGTTATATAACTATGGAATTTGCTCCTGTGGTCCAAAGTACAAAATCAATAGTTACCACCACTTGTCAATTTCTAAATAGTGCTTAGTGCTATCATTATTGCTAACTGTACTACTGTAGCTACAATGTTATATCTGTTGCAATCAGTTGTTGTTATGTGTAACAATATTGTGAAGATATAAAGTAATAACCTCACCACAGTCCTACACTAAAAGACTTGGAACTGAACCTAACCAAATCCAAAATCCCAATCTCAATTAATTGGGAAGATAAACTCTTGGGACAGACACAAACCAAGAATTTCACACACAGAGACGATATTCCTGAAAAACAGATTTTTCCTAGGGTGGCCTTGATACTATTGCTATCACTATCTACTACCGAAACACAAGGGCCATCACAGAAAATAATAAAAATTTTGGAGTAGAAAATGACAAGGTAAAGGAGCAAAATGCAGTCTCAGATCTCCAGCTCATCCAGAACAAATATAGGAGACACTGACATAGAAGAAATTAGAAGTAACACATCTGAAGATTCTGAAATTATAACACTTGAATAAAAAAAAAAAAAACTCCAGGAGGCTATATGGGAAATCAGATCAGAAATGATCTCTCAGGTCAAAAAGGAAATATAATGAAATATAGTGAAAGAATATATCTAAAGAAGACAGAGTTTTTAAAACAGGAGGACCATAGAAAAATGATGGAAATCTATAATGAACAATAAGGGAAAGAATTAGAATGCATGAAACAGATTCAAAGAGATGTTATGGAAATTAAACATTCCATCAAAATCTGGTAAAACTGTTTGAATGAAACTGAAATATACTCTCAGACATTGAAGATAGGATTGCAGCTAATGATTACAAAAGGAAAGATTTCCTAAAAATAACAAGAAACCAGGAAATAACGACTCAATAGCTACAAGATGATGAAATATAAGCTGAAATATGTCAACAACAACAAAAAAAGGGTCAACACGAATGACATAAAAATACTATTTTCAGTAGTAGAATAACATTTTCCAAGCGTGGGGAAAGAATCTGACATTCAGTAAGTGAGGCAGATAGAACTCCAATTAGCCATAACCAAAATAAACCTATGCACACATATATAACAAAAATGACCACAATTTCAAGAACAACACAAAAACACTAAGTAGGGAAAGCAATTAAACATAGGGGGAATGTAGAGAACCAACACAGGAAACTAACATGACAAAGATAAGCTAATACATATCAGTTAAAATCATTAATATAAATGGACTCAATTCAACAATCAAAAGAAACACACTGGCAAAATGGATCAAGAAACAAAATCCAACAACATGATATGTACAAGAAATGCATTTTACTCAAAAGTATATTCATAGACTGAAAGTCAAAGGATGGAAAACAATATTCCATATGACAGGAACACAGAAAAGTGCAAGGGTAGCTATTCTGTCTGTAGACAATGTGAAATTCAAACGAACAATGATCAAAAGAGATTAAAAAAGTCACTCCAAACTTGTTAAGGAAAAACTTCAAGAGGAAAGAGATAGTAATAATAAACATATATGTACCAAATACATGAGCACCCAGCTATATAAGGCATATATTAAAAGGTATTAAAAATCAAATAGGCTATAAAAGAATTTTAACCAGCAAATGTAATACCCTATTGTCACAAAGAGATAGATTAACTAGATGAAAAAATCGGCAAAGAATTGAACCAAACTTGTGAACAAATGTACTTAGTAGACATGTTCTATTCAACAACATCAGAATGCACATTCTTCTCAGATGCACATGGGACATTCTCCAAATAGACCATATACAAGCACATAGAACACACTTAACTAAATGCGAAGGAATAGAAATTATCCCTTGCAGATTATCTGACTGTATTACAATGAACTTGCAAATTATTCATGAAAGAAACCACAAAAACTCCATAAACACATGTAAATTAAATAACACCCTCCTGAACAATCAATGCATCACAAGTGAAATTAAAGAATAAATTTTTTAAAAAGAGGAAATCAAACAATATCAATAATCAAACAAAAATGCAAATCAACTTACTGTAACCTATGGCATAAAATGAAAGCAGTACTCAGAGGAAAGTTATAGTGGTGAATTTTCACATCAGGAAAACAGAATGAGCACAAATAAACATTACGCTGCACCTCAGGCTTCTAGAAAAAGAATTGCAAGTTAGGCCCAAACCCCAAACAAGGCAAGAAGTTATAAAGCTCAGAGCAGAAATTAATGCATATAAACAAAATAATACAAAGTATTAATGAAGAGTTGGTTTTTTGAAAGAATAAATAAAATTGATAAACCCCTAGACAACTTTATTTTAAAAAGAAAGAAAAAACAGAAATTCATGCAATAAGCAATGAAAAGGACAAAATCACGGCAGACTCTGTAGAAATTCAGTTGTTCAATATGTACTTTGAAAATCTTTACTCTCATAGGGTGGAAAACACAGAAGAAATGGACAGATTCCTAGAAACATATGAATTACCAGAGCTGAATCAAGAAGATATAAAAATTCTTAATAACTCAATATCAGTGAATAAAATTAAAGATATAATTAAAAACTTACCAACAAAGAAAAATCCAGATCTTGATTGATTCACAGCTGAATTTTACATGAAATTTAGAGAAAATTTAATGCCAATACTCCTGAAACTCTTCAATGAAATTTAAAGGGAAGCAATTCTCCCTAACCCATTCCTGGAGACGAGCATTACACTGATACCAAAACCATAGAAAGACCCAACCAAAAAAAGAACTATAGGAAAATCTTCCTAATGAATGTAAATGAAAAAAACGTTAATAAAATATAAATAAGATGAACAAATAGTCAAGAAGATTATTCGCCATCACCAAATGGGATTCATCCTAGGAATGCAAGGGTGTTTCAACATATGCAAATCAATAGATGTAACACATCATATTAACAAAGCCAAAGACAAAAACCACACGGTCATCTCAATAGCTGCAGAAAAAGCTTTTGACAAAGTATAGTACTCATTCATCATAGAAATCCTACAGAAAATCACAATAGATTGTCTTTACCTAAATCTAATAAAAGCCATCTATGACAAACCAACAGAAAACATCAAAATAAATGGACAAAATTTTAAAGCTTTTAGTCTAAATTTAGGAGTAAAACAAGAAAGTCCACTTTCACCACTGCTTTCACTATAGTTGTAAAAACATTAGTCAGAGCAATTACACAAGGAAGAGAAATAAAAGGAGCAAAAATAGAAATAAAAAGAAGTAAAATTATTATTCTCCAGTAACATGATACTCTATGTAGAAAGCTACATTTAATAACCAAGTTCAGTAGTGTAGGTGTACACAAGTCAACAATCAGAAATCAATAGCATTCCTGTACACAAAGAGCCAACTCACTGATAGAGAAATGACGGAAACCATACCCCTCACAATAGCATCCAAAATAAAAGACAAGGCAATACTTTGGTATCAGTCCAACAAAGGAAGTAAAAGATCTATACCTTTAAAATTATAGTGCTCTGCAAAAAGAAATCAAAGTGGATTTCAGAAAATGGAAAAATAATACTTACTCTTGGATAGAAAGAACAAAATAATTGTGAAAATGACTCTACTCCCCAAACTTCTATACAAATTTAATGAAATCCTAATCACAATACCATTTCAAATTCACAGATCTAGAGAAAATATTCCTAAAACTCATCTGGAACCAGAAGAGACACAGAATGGCAAAAGAAATTCTGGGCAACAAAGGCAAGGCAGAAAGCACCACATTCCCTCACTTCAAATTATACTATAAAGCTAATGTGATAAAACCAGAAGGTACTGACAAAAAATAGATCTGAGGATCAATAGAACAGATTAGAAGATACAGACACGAATACAAACACATTCAGCCCCCTTATCTTTGACCAAAGGGCCAAACATGTTCACTGGAGGAAAGAAAGCCTCTTTAATAAATGGTTCTGGAAAAAAATGGCTGTCTATATTCTGAAGACTAAAACTAGATCTATGTATATCATCATGCACTAAACTAAAGTCAAAATGGATCACAGATGTAAATATTCAAACAGGAGCACTAAATCTGTTGAAAGAGAAAGCAGGTAGAAAGCATGAAGACAAAAGGGTAGGCAGAGGGTTCATGAACAAAACCTGAACTGCATGAGAAACACTTAACTGGAATCTCATCTTACTAAAAAGCTTTCTTCATATCAAAAGAAATCACAAAAACAGTGAAAACAAAACCCATGAATTGGGAAAAAATTTTGCTAGCTGTCCCTCAGACAAAGGACTCCTATCTAAAATGCATAAAGAATGGAAAAAATCAGGCCCCCAAAATTCAAAGACCCAATCTTAAAAGGGACCTCTGAAATGCATACAAATTTCTCAGATGAAGAAATACAAATGGCAAATAAATATGTGAAAAGAATGTTCAACATCATCAGTTATTCAAGAAATGCAAATTAAAACAACACTGAGATTACATCTCATGCCAGAAAGAATGGCTGTCTACAAAAAAATCAACAAATAACAAATGCTGGAGGGGCCGTGGGGATAAATGAATCCTTCCCCACTCTTGGTGGAAGTGTAGACTGGTACAACCAATGTGTAAATAAGAGTGGAGATTCCTCAAAAAACAAAGGTTAGAGGTTCTATTTGACCCAGCTTTTCCCCTTCTGGGTATTTTTCCAGAAGAACTGAAACATACTACAGTGATATATGTGCAGCCATGTTTATAGCAATACAATTTGTCATAGTGAAAACTTGGACACAACCAAAATACCCATCAACAGAGGAATGGATAAAAAAGATGAGGCATTTTTATACAATAGATAAACTTGAGGCTTTTATGGGTAAATGGATGCAATTAAAGACCACACTCAGAAGTGAAATAAATCACTTACATGTATAAACATTGTATTGTCTCCCTCACATAAGAAACTGAAAGACTAAATAATATCCAAAAGGTACAATAAACATTGTAAAAGAGAAAACCTGCTCAAAAGGAAAGAGCAACTGAGATAGATGAAAGGAGAAAAGAAGGAAGTGAAAAAACACAAGATAGTTAAGATAATTGTACTACTAATATCTGCTAGTTCATTGAGAAGAACAGTTAGTGCTTAAATGGTTTGATCAATTTTGCATGCCCGCATCTAGTAATCTGAGAAATTACTTTGAAGTTAACAATATGCAATACAATAACCAAACAAAAATCTTATATGCAGAGCATACACACACACACACACACACACACACACACACACACATCCTAACCAAAAATCTTTAATATATCAATTAAGAGTGACATACACCATATATACTGCACATGTACACCACATTCACCTTTAATTCCAAGAATTTAATAATCAAAATAATTCTCAAGATCCTCACTTCAAATGTCTTTTTAAAGTCATTTAAGGGGCTGGGGATATAGCTCAGCAACACAAGCACCTGCCTGGCAAGTGCAAGCTCCTGAGTTTGATTCCCAGTACCAAGTTATTTAAAATGGCAAAATAACTTGACAGTATCTTGCCCAATGTCTTAAACATTATGAAACACAGAAAAGCTATGGGAAGGTTACCCTTCTTTCCTTGTTATTCTAGTCCAGATCCCAAGGGAAAACAAGCTAACAATTGGTACGCACCTTTTCAATACAGTTTCTATGCTTTGCAAGTCCTATACTTATTTTTATGCATGGAAGTTTAAATAATTGAAATAGATGATTGTGTTCTGTAGGTTTCCTAGTTGACTGCCTATTTTAAACTTTTTTCTATAAGAATGTACATATGTTTATCTCATTCTGTTTAACCGCTGCATATTCTCCCACATGATGAATACATCATGATTTAGTTAATGCCTGCTTACAAAGTGTTTACTCATATAACAATGATATAAAGACATATAATTCACATAATGTAGTACAAATCTAGGAAGTCAGATTTATTATGTAACTGGAATGAAACCTTAACTGTGATCCTTAACTATTCTGATACATAGTTTTTTCTTTTTTTCTTTTTTAAAAAAAAAGTACAAAAACGTATTAACAAACAGACACAAATTAGCATAAAAAAATAGTACAATCACAACTGATCTACAGACAAGGTGACATGATCTCAACAGTGGTTATTGCTTTATCCATTGATATCTTCGAAGTGTAAATATATGAACCCATATACAGACATGCAAAATTGGTCAGACAATTAATCCTCTCAACAACAGAAAAACACAAAAACCAAAAATCCAAAGACAGAAAACCAAACAGGCAAACAACAACAACAACAAAAAAAACCCACCAATAGTTGCTGCTTTGCATATTGATATCTTCGAAGTGTGTTCAGGATAACACATATAGACATACAAGATTGATCAAATAACCCGTCATCAATTATTCCTTAGCATTAAGTGATATAATACAATAGTACAACCATGTTAGCCCTCCTGCATATATGTATATTCATATATACATACATACATTTTTGTCTCTTTCCTTTCTCCTTTCCCTCGTCCCATCTGTTCTTTGTTTTTGAATAGATTTCCTTCATGTCTCTTAGTTTATATTCCCACCCTCGGGTTCTTACACCAGTGATACAATACGTTGCCTGCACATGTATCGCTGATTTCTTTCACTTATGAGTATGGACTCCAGTTTTGACCATTTCCCTACAAAGTCCCCAAAACTGTCTTTCTTTATAGCTGAATAATATTCCACTATATAAAAATGCCACAATTTTTTAATCCAGTCTTCTGTGGATGGGCACTTGGGTTGCTTCCACATTTTAGCTATTACAAATTGTGCTGCTATAAACATGGGTGCACATATATCAGAGTGATACGATGTTTTCAGATCTTCTGGGAAAATACCCAGAAGAGGAATAGCTGGTTTGAATGGAACCTCTAGACCTAGTTTG
>PVLD010005043.1:0-117231 GCA_004027595.1 Dinomys branickii | reverse complement strand
GCCTAAGTAGGTCTTCCCACCCAGGAGATCCCGCAGTCCTTGAAGCTGGTTTGATGTCTCTCGCTGGGCTGAGCTTCTTCCTGATTCAGGACAAACCGGTTAGAGCACGCACTTAACTCACCCTGTGATCGTGCAGACAGGAGTGCCGTTCAGATGTTTTTCCCTGGATGGAGATTTTCCCCGACTGAGAAATCCCGCTGGCCGGTCGCTGTTGCTCCAGTTCGCGCAGCGCTGGCCGCGGGGTGGGGTTCTGAGCGGGATCCCGGAGCGTTGCCCAGTTTGGTGCAGTTTGTCCCAGTAGCGCGTTCTCTGTCGGGTTCAGGAGCTGAAGCCGTTCTTCCCTCCACACTCGCTCTCTCGGCTGGTCGTCTTCTTCCCAGAAGTCCTTATTTCTGTCTTCATATTGTTATATTTCATTGCTTGGGTGGTAATCCTCTGGGAGGTTCTCTCTCTGCTGCCTACCCGGTTGCCATCTTCCCGGAAGTCTATCCTCTCCTTGTTCCTTGTTAACTTTAAGAGAGCCTTCCTTTCATGATCATTAGCTGTCAGGCTATCTTCAAGATCTGAAATTCTATCTTCAGATTCATTCAAGCAGTTTTGCAAGCTTTCAATGGCAGTTTTCATTTCCTGGAAATCTCTTTGAGACTGTTTCATGTGTTCTAATTCATTCCTGAATTGCTCATTTAACATTTCCATTTGTTCCCTTTGATCTTCTAGTCTCTTACCTGTTTCTTCTCTGTATGTGTGAAGCATTTCTTCCATTATTATTTTCATTTCATTTTTTGCCTGAGAGACTGTTTCAGATTTAATCTCTTCTATGGCTTGATGGAGTTGTTTCTTTACTTCAGATGTGATCATTTCAGAAATTTTAGGTATGTGGTTTCCTAGTTCTCCTATGTCATTGTGTCCTGTACTTGTTCTGGGTGGAGTTGTGTTGTGAGACTGCATTTTGCCCCTTTGTTTTGTCATTTTGAATGTCAGATGACTGGTACTGAGCTACTGACTACCTAGGCAGCTCACTAAGGACTCTAGGGACCCTAGTTTACCTGGATGTCAAACTAGACCCAGGGTGGTAGCAGACTTCGGACCACTGGGCCCAGGGACCCCAGGCAATTGCTGGGGTGCTCGGCTCAGACCACAGCTGCTATAGTGGAAGAGTGCTGGGCTTCAGTACCAGAGTGTCCAGTGTGTGGACAGGAAGAGTGTGGGTCTCAGCCTTGAAGCCTATGGTGGTTAGGCAGCGGCTTCTGTTTTGGGTTCCTCAGGTAGCTGGTCAGGGGGTAGCAAGGTTCTCCTCCCAACCCCAAGGACCCCAGAGCCTGAGACTGATTCCACTCTGCAGGTCTCAGCCACCAGCAGGGACGGGCCCTCCCAGTTGGATTTCCTTCCTAACTCTAAGGTGTGCAGCTTACCAGAGTAGAAGGGTTGCGCTGCTCATGTGGTGTCGCAGGTAGCTGGAGAAAGGTCCCAGTTGCAGAGCCGGGAGGCGGGCGGTGAAACACCCGCTGCCCAGGTGTAGGCGCGATTCCGCCTTTGTCTCTGGATGCAGGTACCAGTCGCACAGTTGGGGCGTGGGCAGGAAACACCGCGTGGCCCAGGTGTCCACACGAGTCCACCTTTGTCTCTGGATGAAGGTCCCAGTCACACCCACACTGACTGTTTTTATTGTTATCGTTGTTGTTAGTCTTTTTTAGACAGGGTCTCGCTATGCAGTTCAGGTTGGCCTTAACTCACTATGTAGCCCAGGCTGGCCTCAAACTTGTGGCAATTCTCCTGCCTCAGCCTCCCAAGTGCCAGGGTTTACAGGCGTGAACCGCAGTGCCCAGCTATGGTGGTTCCTAATGTGGAGGTGCTCAGAGCAGCCTAGGAGGGACAAGGCTGGGCTTCTTGGAACAGATGTGGCTTCAGAGAAGAACACAGACAGAACTCAAAGCTACCCACAGCCTTTCAGAGGCTGAGTACCACAGGCCTGGCATAGGCCAAGGCCAGAGCTTCACTCAAGGGGCCCAGAGCCCAGCCCAGGGCAAGCCCTGCTCTGAAGACGCCTCTGGGAGCTCAGTGGGGACAGTGGGATGCCAGGACAGGCCTGACCGAGGCAGGGCAGGACCCTACCCACGCTGGCAGGTCCCCTGCTGGGCCCAGCAATGTCACTGACAAGACACGTGGTGTCGGAGCAGCAGAGGTGACAGTTACCCATCACGGGACAGAGTGGTGGCCTCCAGGTGGGTAAGGAGGCCAGGCCCTTCCAGAGGAGCCAGAGGACAGAAGCATGAGTGTGTGACCCTCACCTGTGCCACAGGGGCCCATTGCAGCCTGGTGCAGAAAATGCCCAGACCCCAAGGATGGCAGAGGAAAGCCCAGTTCCTTCCCTTTTTGCTGTGTGACTTCTGGAAAATCACTAGCCACTCTGAGCCTCAATATCCCCATCCATCAGTGGGAAATAATACTGTCCACTTCAAGATGTTGATGGGTGATTATTAAGAATAACCATAGTTAGCTGGGTGTGGTGGTGCACACCTGTGATGCCAGCACTCAGGAGTCTGAGGCAGGAGGGTCACCGTGAGTTGGGGGGGCTACATAGTGAGACCCTGTCTCACAGATAAGAATAACAATAGTTAAGCTGGATGTGGTGGCACACTCCTGTAATCCCTGTACTCAGAAAGCTGAAGTAGGAGGGTCTCTGTGAGTTCAAGGCCACCCTGGGCCACTCGGTGAGTTCAAGGCCACCTGAACTACACAGTGACACAAATCTCTTTTTTTTTTTTTTTTTTTTTTGCGGTACTGGGGATCGAACTCAGGACCCTGCGCTTGCTAGGCAAGCGCTTATTCCACTGAGCTATATCCCCAGCCCTCAAATCTCAAGATTAAAAAAAGCAAAAGAGAGACAACAGTTAGCATTTACAGCGCCTTGCTTTGTGTATGTTGGGGCGGGGGAATACATGATCTCATTTCATCCTCAGAACCTCTCTAACCTCAAGTATTTCTATTCCCGAGGTAGATACGAAGAAATAAAGATAGGCAGAAAATAATCAATGGGAAAAATTATAATTTTATTATCATACTTTTAGGAAAACTGCAGCCTTAGGATGCAAAGCCACCTGAGGTTGCAACACCCTCTTTTTTCCCTTCCATTCACCTCCAAAATCCCACAGTCTTAAATACATACAAAAAGCTACAAGTGGGCTATTGTCTTTCACCTGTAAACTGGGCCCGTGGTTTTTTTATTTATTCTTTTTCTGTTTTTTTACACAGAGTCTCACTATATAGTTCAGGCTGGTCTTCAACTCACTTTGTAGCCCACGCTGGCCACAAACTCACAGTGATCCTCCTGCCTCAGCCTCCCCAGTGTTGAGATTACAGGCATGCACCACCACACCAGGCCCTGTTTTGTTTTGTTTTTTCAATATCACAGATTCACAAATTGCAGATTTTCACTCCCAAGACCACATAAATCCCCCAGCCCAGACCATAATGCACTTCCCCCCAAGCACTTCGCCCTCCTTCCTGAGCAGGTACTTCTGCAATGATGCTTAGTATATCTGCCATTACCGCTCATGAACGCACCCTGAAATGCCTCTTCACAGCTTGGAGAGAACATGGTGCATGGGTGGGGTGAGCTGAGGTCTCCGTGTCCTCTTTGGGGAACCCTCCCAGGCCCCATCTGATCACATTCTGACCAGAAAACACAGAGGGAAGCCAATGCTGAGAGAGGGTGGTAACCAGCCCCAATCACACAGTTAGGGAGGGTCAGTGTGAAGCTGGACCCAACTCTGCCAAATGCAAAAGCTAGTCCTACTCACTACCTGGAGAATGCGCTGGTGTCAGGCCCCTGGCCAGGTCCACACGGGTCCCCAGGGAATGGGAAGTATGTCTGTCCTTCCTGAGCTGTAGTTCTCAGGGCAGCGAGCCCAGCTGTTGGGAGGGGGCAGCCAGGTGGTCTCCGTGCCACCCTGGCCTGGTACCAGCAGCCTGGGGTGACTCCCCCAGCCCCAACACCACCCCCACCCTACAGCCTGAGCAGGCAGAGGCCACTGTCCCAGAGGAGTTCAGCGGGGTCACGCCTGCC
Organism: Dinomys branickii; assembly: GCA_004027595.1. Classification (NCBI taxonomy): domain Eukaryota; kingdom Metazoa; phylum Chordata; class Mammalia; order Rodentia; family Dinomyidae; genus Dinomys; species Dinomys branickii. The sequence continues at coordinate 113,165 of PVLD010005043.1, read as the reverse complement.
CCTTTCCCACAGCCCCAGGGTGACCCTCGAAGCTTTGCCCCTCAGCTTTGGGTGGAGAAACTCTCACCCCCCACCACCCGCCTTGCAGGGCTAAGCTGCGGTTGGCATGGCACCCCCCAAAAATGACAACCTCCTTCACAGTGTGACCCACACCCATAAATCAGGGAGGGGCAACGAGATGGGGACGTTCATAAATCCATATCAAACAGCCCCCAAATTATGACAGATGACATGGCAGTCATAAAATTGCACAAGCAAAACTCACCAAGTCATTAATTTCATGGCCGTAGAAAATAAACAGACACATTTTTTCGCGGCCCTAATAAATTTTTAAAAACTCAAAGAATGGTCCATCTGCTTCGAATAATTTTTAATTTCCTATTCTGTCTCGTCCCCATTAGCTATTCCACTGAGATATTTGCTAAATTCTTTCATTTACCTCCTCCCATCTGTATTCAATTACCCTGTTCCCAACTAGAGTGCGTTTTTGTTTCTCCTCCGCGAGGGACAAAATACCCCCACCTGTACCCTAAAGCAAATGTTATGTGTGTTTTATTATCTGCTAGACTGTATGAGTCATTGGAACTCGATTGCCTGTTTGGAAAGGCTTGGAGAGAAATGTGATTTTGATGTTTTCTGGCTGGGGTGGAAAACACCTGCCCAGTTCTCAGAGCTAATCTGTTAGCGTGGTGAATGCTGTCGCAGATGTTTCTGAGTGGCGAGGGCCACGCTGGGCTGTGACCGGCCGGTGTCGGGCGCGCCGTGGAAATGCCAGAGTGGAGGCCAGCCACACTGCTGGGGGCCGAGCTGTCAAGAAGTCGCACTTCCGCCTGGGGAAGGGTGGTGGCAGTGTCCAGCTGCCTGGAGGCTGCCGGCTACCACCCTGGGCTCTGAACAGCCATGTGAACCACAAGGACATTTGAAGGCCATCTGGTCCAGCCACCCTGTTTTTTTGCAGGAGGGAGACTGAACATCAGTGAGGAGAGGCGCCTTCCCGAAGTCACCCGGAAAAGAAACTCCAAGGGCTGCAGGTGGGCATAGGAGATGGAGCTGGCTTGTCCAACACACCTGTCCCCTGGTGCCTTCTACCAGGGAACCCCAGATCATTTAGGGGGTTTCCAGTCTCTCCTTCTGTGCGGCCAGCCTTTTCTCCTTCTCTTGCAGGAGTTGGGCCAAGCAGCTGAGAACAGAGCTGCCCTGGGGGCGCGAGGGGTTGGGTTCAGAGCTGCTCCACCCCGCAGCAGATGGAACACTCCCCTCCTTCGCAAAGCCCAGGAACACAAGCTGCAGGGCCAGGGAGGACTCGACCCCAAGCCACACACACGGAACACATGACGCTGTGCTGTGGGCGGCCACACGCTCTCCACCCTCATTGTGGCCACACTCGCTGGTGGCCTGTTACCATGGGCACCTGCATCTCCACCAGGAGCCATCTCCCTCCTAGGACCACAACATCACGTGGTGCAGAGTGATAGAACCGAGACCCGCAATGGAACCAGACCAGACCTTCTAACATGAGAGAAGTCCTTACTGGGGGGAGCAGCACATGAGGGCTGCACAGCGGACCAGGACAGCCACGAGCTGCGCAAAGCGTGGGCTCTTAAGCTCTACTTCCGGGGAGTGTCTGTGGGCCAGAACAGCCTGGGGGGGGGGGTTGTGGGTCAGAACAACCCAAGCGGGGTTAGTTCTGTCAAAGCAGATATGGGCAGGGTTGGTTTTTGTGGCCCAGGGGAACTGAAGTGGAACAGGTAAGGGAAGGAAAGAAATACTGAGAGTTAAAGTTTTCCCATGAGGGGGCTGGCTGCCTTGTGACTTATCATTCCAGACTTGATCTAATAAGGAATAGGGGCAGCATGTCTTGTCGGTAGCTACTTCCTGCTGAGGAGGGGCGTTGTTAAGTCCGTTTCCGGAACATCAGCCAGGACGGCTGAAATTGGAAATCTGAAAAAAAGCATAACGTTAAAATTTGGGGTTGTTAATTTTTGGACCATGTTGCGAATGAGGGAGAAAAGGCAGGGTGCTGCGAGGAGAAGAGCACAGATGGTGGCGAGGGGTCCCAACGTGGGAGCAGCCAAGGGAGGAGGCTTGTGTGTCCAGATGCTTGGCGTGGGGGAGGAGAACTTGTCATGGAGGTGTTGGGCTTGATCTCTAAGTTGCTGGATTTTTTTCTTGGACAATCCCCAACTGGTGAGCACAGAGGCAGCATTCTTCCCCCAGGAAGAAACATGTTCCTTCTTTCTCGGCAGTGAGCAGATCTAGTGCCTGTCTGCTTTGGAGGACGACTCTTGCAAGCTGATCTAGCTGGGGATATATCAAAGAGAAAAATGCTGGCCACCGGATTGGCATGTTCTGCCAGTTGGCTGGCCAATTGGAGGTTGAGAGCAACCGAGGTTGCAAGGCTGGAGGCTCCCAGAGTTCCTGCCAAGACTGATGCACCCAGGGCTACCCCGATGGAGAGGCTATGTCGGGAGCACTCAGGTAGGTAGAGGAACTGGTCAGTAAATTTCCCATTCATGTAGATCTGTAGACTGGGGAGGAGAACCGGGAGGCAGGGCGTGTTAGAGGGCCGGCAGGGGTAGAGGGGGGAGTTGCGCAGGAAGAAGTGCGGGTGAGGGAGGGGAGAGCTGGAGCCTGGCTGCAAGGACGGGGGCTGGGGAGCCAGGTGATCCACAGCAGGTGAGGTCAGCCTGGCGGGGGGCGGGGGGGCCAGGGGGTTGGCTAAGTTTGGTTTGTGCAGGGAGTGGTTACTGGGCTAAACCTGCAAAAGGGCTAAGTTTTTGTCAGGCTTCGGTGAACATTGGTCTGCATAGGATCTGAGAAGGTGATGGGTGAGGGAGAGAAGAGGCCAGTAATTAGCGAGAGGGCTTGGAGCAGCAGGGGCAGCTGGAGAGAAAAGGGGCTGAGGCCAGAGGGCTGGCGAGGGGCAACACGAAGCAGGGTCAGGGCCATAGGCAGGAGGGATGGCCACGACTGCTGAGTCTCTGTTGAGAGCTTAGAGAGATGCACCTTGAGGAGATGTTCAGCTTTTTCTCCCTTACCTGAAGACTGAGGGAGGTGGGGAGTGTGCAGGGCCCAGTGGATGTTGAGGGCCTGTGAAACTTGTTGGGTGACTTTGGAGATGAATCCTGGTCCATTATCTGACTGAACAAAACGGGGTAGGCTGAAATGGGGAATGATTTCTGTGAGCAGGGTCTGTGTAATGGTGTCTGCTGTTTCGTGTGAGGTGGGGAAGGCTTCTACCCATCCTGTGAATGTGTCCACCCAGCTGAGGATGTATTGGAGGTTTTTGTGCCTGGGCATGAGATTTGGCCAGGAGATTCTCGTGGGGGCTACAGGAAAGGCAGAGTTGAGGCTTGTTACGGAGGACAAAGAAAGCTTGGACGTAGGGTACTCGGACCATTTATCATCGCAGCAACAGTAATTGTGTAAGTCCTGCAGGTCGCTGAAGTTGAGAGTACCCTCGGGTGGCCAAATAGACCCATTATCTAGTTTAGATAAAGGCCAAGTAGTTTGGCAGAGGAAAGTGAGGCGTTTGATTTTGAGATCAGGGAGGCTGAGGGGGCCGTGGAGAACAGACCTGAGGCAGTGGAGCACAGAGGCACTGGGAGAGCAGGGGAGGGAGGAGGTGTTGTCCATGATGACTGCAAGAGAGAGGAGAGAACAGGGAATGAGGAGACCAAAGACCACTGCTGACCAAGAGAAGTCCTAAATGGGATGAGAGACCCAGGCCCCCTGAGCGGACATCTCTGGTCTGGGAGGGGTCACAAGAAGGGAAGGAGCAGCTCCACGTGTCCACATGATTTCAGGAGGGGGCTGCAGAGGCCGGAGCATAAAGCCAGGAGAACGAGCCGTCCACGAGGTGCGACAGAGGGGTCCTCAGGGAGAGAGGAGGAAGGTTTAAGTCAGGGAGAGGAGAGTGAGGAGGAGGAAGGAAAAGAAGCCAACTAAGTCAGGATCAAAGTAGAAGGTTCCGTGAAGGACCTCATTCAATCCACGCTAGGAGGTCCACAGGGGGAAAGAAAGGTGGCCAGTTGGAGTCTAAGAGGCTAGAGCGACCCATGAAGGATTTGGCGAAGGGGCTGGAGCGATCCTCAGTTAGTCGGTCACAGAAATGAACAAAGACAGAGGCGAGGTGGGTGGGAGAACTGGGGAAATGGGCACGAGGCGAGCAGGAGGAAGATGACTTAGGGTTAGGAGTGCATGACGGAGAGGTCAGCAATGTGGCAGGTCCGAGGCTCGGCTCGTGGTCCACTTCAGAGGTGGTCGGCTGGGACCTGGGGAGGGGTCCCCGGTCGGGGGATGGGGGGTTGGCACCAAATGATAGAACCAAGACCCACAAGGAACCAGACCAGAACTTCTGACATGAGAGAAGTCTTTATTGGGTTGAGCAGCATGGGGGAGGCAGTGTCTGCCCAGTGAACCAGTGCAGCTGCAAGCTGAGCAAAGCGTAGGCTTTTAACCTCTTTTTCAGAGGGGTGTCTGTGGGCCAGAACAGCCCGAGCAGGGGGAGGGTTCCATGGGCCAGAACAGCCTCAGCAGGATGGGTTGTTTGTGGGTCAGAACAACCTGGGCGGGGTTAGTTCTGCCAAAGTGGATGAGGGCAGTGTTGGCTTTTATAGCCGAGGGGAACTAAAGTGGAACAGGTAAGCGAAGGAGAGAAATATTGAGAGTTAAAGTTTTCCCACGAGGGGGCTGGCTGCCTTCTGACTTTTCACAGAGTTCAGAGCAGCCCCCACAACAAACACAGACCCAGCCTGAGTTGTCATTGGTGCCAAGGTCAGGAAACCCTGTCCTCCAGTATCTCCCAGAGGTCGCCAATGTGATGGAGTCCCGACGTCCACAGCGACTGCCTGCGCAGTCCAGCACCTGTTCCTGACCTCTTGCCCCCTATGGCCACTCCCCAAGTCCCCTGCCTGTCCCGGGGATCACCAGCCACAAACCAAGCTCTCTGGAATCCTCACTTTGGAATCTGTTCCTTGGGGACTCAGTCCAAGCTCACCCATTACTACTGTCACAGGGAGAGCCAATGACTTCCAGCCCAGCCAGCTCCTCCTGCCATACACACTTAAGTCCAGACTCACACACGAGTGGGGCCGCCAAAGCACACACATGGCACCGGGCCTACGTGGCGGGCCAGCGATGGGAGCTGCACTCCGCCTACAGTGACAGGAGGCTGGAGTGCAGACCTGAGTGCCCTGTTAGACCCCAGCTGACTTCTCTGCAACAACTGAGAAGCTGATAACCAAAAAAAATTAAAACCAGGCGTAGTGACACATGCCTGTAATCCCAGTATCTGTGAGTGGCTGAGGCAGGAAGATTGCCCTGGGTTTGAGGCCAGCCTGGGCTACATAGCGAGACCTTGTCTCAGAAAAAAAAAAAAAAAGAAAAAGAAAAAGATAAAAGAAATTATCATCTGTCTCACATAGTCTATCTAGTGTTCATTGTATCTCACCCCTCTCCTCATCATGGCAGGCACTGTGAACGCTGGAGCCCCTCTCTTCGGGACTCATTTCCTGTTTGATTCCGAGGAGTAGATATTGCTGTGCACGCCTAGGGTGTTTCTGTGGATTTAGCCCTGCTTTCCTTCCTCTCCTGATTTGCCGTGTCTTCACAAGACCCAGTTCCTCCACTTCAAGTTCCCCTCCCAAAACTCCTTTGGGGAGCGCAGGGACCCATGCCTCAGCGCTCTTGGATTTGCACAAATTAAAATACCTCTATTTCCACCCTTCTTCTCATTCTTTGCAAATTTTATTGGGATGTAATTCACATCCCATAAAATTCACTCTTTGAAAACAGGCGACTCGGGGGCTGGGGTATAGCTCAGTGGAATAAGTGCTTGCCTAGTAAGTGCAGGGTCCTGAGTTTGATCCCCAGTACCGCCAAAAAAAAAGAAAGAAAATAGGCGACTCAGTCATTTGAGTATGCTTTGCAAACATCTCCGCTGTCCAGTTCCAGAGCAGAAACCCCAGGCCAGTAGCAGTCACTCACTGCCTTCTCATGTCCTGTCCCCTCCCCCGCCCTTGACCACTTCACTCTGTCTCTGGACCTGCCTGCCCGTCTCTGATATCTTACAGAAATAGAGCTGTCCAATGTGTGACCTGGCTTCTTTCACCTAGAATAATGCTTTCCATGATGGAGCATAGATCAGAACTTCATTCTCCACTGAAGGTGGTGGCACACACCCATAATTCCAGCACTCCAGCAGGCTGAGGCAGGAGGATCACAAGTTCAAGCCCAGGATGGGCAACTTTGTAAATTAACAAGGCCCAAGGCCCTGTCCAAAAAAAAAAAAAAAACCAGGAAACAAAAGAAAAGGCTTGGTGTGATGTCACACACCTGTAATCCCAGCACTCAGAAGGCTGGGCCAAGGGGATCAATGCAAGTTCAAACCCAGCCTAGAACTGCATAGTGAGACCCTGTCTTGAAAAGACAGACAGAAAGAGGGAGGGAGGAAGAGACACTGTTGTTACTGGTCATCCATTGATTCAACCTCTTCTATTTATAGAAGTTGTTAAAAAAATTTTTTTCTCTGATTAAAATCTCCTAGTCTCTGGTATTCTTCACTTTGACTCTAATGTATCTATGTATAAACTTCGTATTTACCCTGTTTGAGATCATTGGAATTCCCAAATCTGAGAATTTATATTTTTAATACTCATGGACCCAGATGCGGCAGCACATACCTGTAATGCCAGCATTTAGGAGGCTGAGACAGGAAGATTACCATGAGTTCAAGGCCAGGCTGGGCTACACAGTGAGACCTTGTCTCAAAATAATAATAATGATGATGGTGATGATAACAGTAATAAATAAAGAAAAACCCTCAGCTACTACCCTCGTTCTCATTATACCTGTAACTGTTTCCAAACGGCCTCCTCCGTGTACACAAGAGCTTTTTATTCCATCTTTCACATCTCATGACATCTTGCATAGTTTCCATTTTTCTGTGCTGCGTTATGCATGATTTTTTCAGCTCTGTCTTCCGGTTTTCAAATTCCTTCTCTAGCTATAGCTGTCCTATTTCATTGTTTCATTTTTTTATTTCATATGGAATATATTTAAATGTTTAGTTCTTTTTCAAATCTTCTTGGTAGTTTTTATAAACTCTTCCTTCTTAGAACACAGAAGCTCAGGGTGTAGGTTTAGGCTACGCAGTGGGGTGAGGTCCTCTCGGCGGACAGCAGGTTCGGCAACCTGATTTCCCCGCATATATGTTTTCCAATTTGGTCCTGGCCTCTTTGATTCTCTACTTGGGTACAGTTGCTTCCACCGACTGAAGGGATTTCACAAATGTTTCTTCTAGCATTTTAGGTATTTTGTAGCTGATAGACTGTAAATCTTAGTTATCGTATACATAATTAGAGATACATATGATAGAGAGAGAAAATTTTAATGCCATCTAGGGCATGGTGGCACACACCTGTAACCCCACCTACTGAGGAGGCTGAGGCAGGAGAATCCCAAGTTCAAGGCTAGCCTGGGCAATTTAGCAAGACTCTGTCTCAAAATTTAAAAAGTAGAAAAGCACTTGGAATATAGCTCAGGCCTCCATGGGTTCACAAAAATAAATATAATAAAATCCCTTTGTTCTTTCTCCAGCATTCATAGTTTCAGCAAATAACTTATTAAGCTCCTACTGTTTGCCATGAACTACGCTGAGGATCCGGGGAGAAACAGGCACAGGTGTCCCTGTTCATAGGGTTGTTTACAGACATCAGGGAAGCAAAGCAGGCCCTGACCAGGCAGTGCACCTCAGTTTATCTGCATTCCAGGGAGATAACAAGGTTGTGAGAGCTACAGAGTCAGGGGCCAGAAGTGCTCTAATAGTCCAGCTGACAAGGGAAGAAATAGCCTACAAATCAAGATCCAAGTTCTTTTCATAACTTAGCAGGCAGCAAGAAGCCAGAGCACATATCTGTGAGCCCAGTCCTCAGGAAGCTGAGGCAGGAGGAGAGCTGCCAGATTGAGGCCAGCCTGGGCTACAGAGTGGGTTCAAAGCCAGCCTGCACTACAGTGCGAGACCCTGCCTCAAAAACCAAATAAACAAACAAAGGCCTCGGCACCCCGGCTGGTACATCCAGGTGACCAAGAAACAGTGGCAGCCCACGGTCCGATCCTCGGTGCTGGAGGGAGCGGGCAGGGGCCGGAGTAGCCTCCCTGCCACCTCGGCCCATCGCTGGCCTTTGACCCTAACAGCCTCCTGCACCAGCCAGACAATAGGGAGACTGAGGCCCAGGGTGGAAAAGAGACGCCTCATGGTCCCACAGCAGGGCCACGGCCAGGGCCTCTGAGCCCCTCCTAGTGCTCTAGGCAGGCTCAGAAGGGAGGGCACTGACCTGAAAGCAGGTGGAGGTGGCCCCAAAACAGGCCTGCAGGCTCCTGTTCAGAGGTTCTGGATGCCTAGCACTTGGGAAGCTGAGACAGGAGGGTCACTGTGAGTTCAAGGCCAGCCTGGACTGTGGGAGCAGAGAGTATAACAGCTGTGCACCCCACAGGGACCCAGCAACCTCCACCATAGAACACAGCATCCCAGACACTGGCCTGTCCTCAGCTGCCTCAGTTTCCCCATCCACAAGTGGGCATGCATGCCCCAGGAAGTGGGGTGGGGCCTTAATCTCCTCCAGCCCTGACACCCCACCCACCCACCCACCTCGTTCCAAATCCTAATCAGATGCCCTCAGCAACACACACCCCAGGATACCAGAGTGACCCGAGCCCTGGGGCTGCCAGCAGCCAAGAGTCCTGGAAATCAAGCCGGAGTCCTCAGGGCTATCAGGGAGTCCACTCCTGGAAGCCCAGTCCGGGTGTGGCCAGCAGAGCCTGAGTGCCAGAGCCACTGGAGGCTGGAAGGGGTTAGACACAGAGCCACAGCCCTCATCCCTAGAGAAGATCTAGGTGCCCTCTTTCTGCTGTGTGACCTCCAGCAGGCTGCTTACCTCTCTGGGCCTTGGTTTCCTCAGGTGTGAGATGCAGCAGTGATGCTGGATGTTCCTAGGTGCCATTCTCCCTTTTAGCTTTCACAGTAGAGCTGACTTTTCACCAAGCACATAGTGGGTAGAATAAAGACTATCTCATAGCTACAGTGTGACCGTGTGACTAAACTCTGGTCAAAGGGATGTGCGTAGAAGTATCTGTGGAAACTCTCAAGACTCGTTCAGTTTCCTGAAAAGAAGAGTCCTATTTTGTTCTGTTCCTTTTCCTGAAAATTGGAGGGAGGGTGTGATGGCTGGAGTTTAAGCAGCTATCTTGCTCAATGAGGAGAAGCCATATGGTGAAGCTGGCACTGCCTCCACGACAGTAAGAAGTGTGAACCCACATCTCTTGGTCCCTTTCTTTGTTCACTGTTATCTCCCTGTTTGCTGTTATCCACCTTTTGTTTTCTCCTTAATTCTTTATGCTGTGGGTTTCTCATATAGGAGAAACCATGTGATATTTAAGCTTGTGTGTCTAATTCAGTTCACTTAACAGGGTCCTACAGTGCTTCCCCCAGATGACTCAAGGTTTTCCTTCTTCATGGCAGAGTAGTTCTCTGTTGTGTGTAAATCCCAGTTTCCTCCTCCCTTCATCTGTTGGTGGACAGATAGCAATTGTGAATTGTGCTGCCACAAACACGGATGTGCATGGCTCACTGTAATGCGATGTCTTTAACTCTTTTGAGAAGCCACTGGGTTCCCCCAGCACCCAGAGCTGGCAGAAGCGAGCTGGAAATTGGAGCTATGGAACTTGGCCTGGCTGCTGAGCCACAGCCGTGGGGCCAGACCCTGGCAGCCTCTCTTGTCTGCTCTGCCCCGATGCTGCCAGTGGTGCTCCAAGGCTGGAGACTGACCTGTCACCTCACCCCACCCTCAGGACGGATCTCATGCCTCTGCCACGTGGCCGTGCATGGCACAGGTAGGCAGGAGGGCAACACACAAGGATTCAAAAGAGTGGACGCGGCTTTGGCCTCTGCACCTGTGCTGTCCCCTGCAAGCGCATCCCAGGCTGCCGCCACATGGCACACAGAGGCAGCTCCTTCCCAGGTCCCAGAAGTTGCTGAGCGTGGTGCAGCAGGGCCTGAGCCCCACACCCAGGAGGACTCAGAGGACAAGGAGTCCCCAAGTGCCCAACTCCCCCATAGAAGGCCCCAGGAAAAGCAGCCACGCAACTGGAGGGAGTGATTGATCCCGAGGGCATGGTGAGGGGAACTGCAACCTGGAGGGACCCAAGCAGGAACCTCAGGGCCCCACAGCACCTGAGTGATACCAGCCCATCACTGCTTCAACACAAGGTGCAGCCTCTCACATGACAGGAGGCTGAGGCAGGCAGTGGCTGGGGATGGCTCAGCGGCCTGGTGACACCTTAAAGGTCAACCCTCCGTCCCTCTGCTCACCACCCTCTGCTTTACTAGCCTTTACTTCACAAGATGACTGCTGTGGTTCCGAAACACCAGCCCTGTCTGAGGAAAGAGGTTAAGCAGGAAAGGGGGCTCTTATGATCAGGAAGGTGTTAGGAGAAGCACCTCTTTATCTGTAGCCAGAAATGTGCCACATGGTCACCCCTGGACACAAGGGAGAATGAGAAAGTGGGTGTCTCGGGAGAAGAGGGAGACAGGGATGAGTCTGAGACTGGTCATGGTTCATCCCCCAGAGTTGGGCATGGTGACTGACTGACTTAGAGGCAGGGTCCTGCTCAGTCACTAAATTGCCCAGGCTGGGCTCAAACTCGGGGATTCTCCTGCCTCAGCCTCCCGAGTGCTGGGATGGCAGGCGTGCAACACCACACCAGGCTAGAAGCCACCTCGTTGCAAAGAGCAGAATTCACAACTCTGGGAGCTCCAGGCATCAGGCTGGGAGGGCACGGGCAAGGAAGGTCAGTGGCCATGCCCAGGCTGTCCCAGGAAAAAACAGCGGCCAACACAGATCCTGGGGAGGCGCCAGCGCGCCGCAGGCCACAGACCACGTGCACTGGGACTGGCAGAAGCTGGCAAGGGTTTGTACCATGCGGGGCTGGGATGGCAGGCTGAGTCTACCGTGCACATCTGGGAAATGGAGCCCCAACCCGGGGGGAATCCCGCTCCGGGCACGGGAAGGCTCAAGCAAACCTCACACGCTCTCGGGGAGGAAGGGGCCGCGGGTCTCCCCCACTAATGTCGCTCCCCGCGTTGTTACTTTGCATGGCCCGGGGACTCTGCAGATGTAACTCTTGGGACCAGAGAGCTCGGCCTAAAACAGGGTCCTCCGGATTACCCCCGTGGCCCGAGGTAGGAAAGAAGGCAGAGCGCCTTGAGCTCGCAAAGACCCAACGATCGCCGGGCGTCGCGCCCGCTTGTCTTCCCAGCACTCAGGAGGCTGAGGCAGGAGCACGGTGAGCTCAAGGCCGGCCTGGGCTATAGGCTAAGTTTGAAGCCAGCCTGAGCTACATAGTGTGACCCCATCTCAATAGCAACCAGTTCTGGGGCCTGGACCCGCTTCCAGTCCTGACTCCTCTGGTCCACGCTGAGAACGAGCTCCGCATTGGAAAACGCAACCCCAAACCCAAAGCGCAGGCTTCTGGGAGAGCGGTTTTGTGTCCAGTCACTTCCGGGTCCTCCGACGACCCGGGCGCCCCGCCCACCTGGCCCGTGCCCCGCCCACCCAGCCCAGGTCCCGACAGCGCCCCCTGGTGGCCCATACTCAGCGCTGCAGCCCCCGTCGCGCTCTTCCGCCTGCGGATTTACGGGCGCGCGTCCCGCTGCCTTGGGGACCCGGCGCCCCGCGAAGTGCTCGTGGTGCTGGCTCCTGGGTCCCAGGGGCATCAGCTCTTGCGCAGAAGGGCAACTGAGGCAGGCGGCGAGCCCACGCGGGGAGCCCGCCCCACTGCTGTCCGAGCCGCGCGGGCGGAGACGAGGGGAGCGAGGGCGGAGGCGAATTCTGCGCGCTCAGCAAAGTCCCGCACTGGCCGCCGCTGGAGTGGGTGCCGCGCGCATAAGTCATGCTGTTTTATAGACCATTAGGATCTCCGGAGAGAACCTGCTCGAGACCACTGCTTTTTGTTGAAATTAAAATGTCAGAGAAAAAGAAATAGAACAAAACAGGGAATCTGCAATTAATTACCAGGCCATAAAAATTCAATAATCAGGAGGCAGCGCGGCCGCAGGCCCAGAGGTAGCAGAGCCAGCGTAACAAGAATGGAATATATTAATCTTTTCAAATTAGTTTTTTAATCTGACGGGGATATATGGTGACAGCCTCCCTCCCCGCCTCGGCTCGGGCAGAAGCTGGCCTGGGAGCGGGGGGCCTCCGGGCATTGGACCCGACCAGGGACAGGGGACCCGCGGTGCCACCTCCGGTCAGGCGTTCCCACCCGGGCCCAGGACGAGGAGTCGGGGTGCATGGAGCCCACAGGTCAAGGACAGCGAGCCAGGAAAATGAGGCCAGGCGTGTGCACCCCTGTAATCCGAGCACCTGGGAGGCTGAGACAGGAGGAGCCCTGCAAATTCGACCACAGCGGGGACTACACAGCAAAACTCTGACTCAATACAAAACGGCCAGGCACGGGGGCGCGCGTCTGTAATTCCGGCATTTGGGGGACTGAGGCAGGCGAATTGATGCGTTCGAGACCAATCTGGGCCACACAGCGAAACGCTGTCTCAAAAGAAAGCGGGGAGGCCAGAGATCTAGCTCAGTGTCAGCGCCTGCCTGGCAAGCGCAAGTTCCTGAGTTCGACTCCCGGGAAGAGGGGAGGACCCCGTAACGTCGTTGTTCTCAGTGTGCAGATCTGGCAGCCGGAAGGACCACCACCCGCAGCCCACAGGAAGGTGAAAGAGAGGCAGCCTCGGTGCTTACAGAGGCCGCTAGGCGTCCTGCAGGCTCCGCCCACGCCGGGCCGCCAAACCTGGGCCAGCCGCTGATTGGCCAGAGAGTCCGTCCCGCCCCGTCTGGGGGCGGTGCTCTCGGCTCCCGCAACTCCGCCCTACACCTGGGCCTCTGCTCCCTGGAGCTTCGGGGCTTTCCGGCCCTAGCGGTCGCGGAGTCGTTCCCCAGTGACCTCCGCCGCTGCCTGTCTCCGTCCACGCTCACCCCAGGACGCCCGCCGGGCCCCGCCCTCGTGGAACTCAATGCTCACTCAGGGTTGTTATTAAATGGGCCGGGCTTGGTGGTCCTAGAACTCTGGGAGGCTGAAGCAGGAGCATGGCAATTTCTAACTGGACAATTTAGCACTGTCTCAGTGATAAAAAGTAAAAACAAGGCTGAGGCTGTAGCTCTGTGTGAAGGCCCTGGGTTCAGTCCTTAATACTGGGGAGTCTCCTAGCGCAGGTGGTGTTGCGCCCTTTGCACTTGACCTGCCACCAGTGCAAACCAGGAAGCAGCGCAGTGTCCTTCGCGGCCCGCAGAGCCTGGCACACAGTAGGTGCTCAATAAGTGGACACCAGAGTGACCACCGGCCCGTCATTAACTCCAAGGAGTCTCCACGCCAGCTGATCACGGCAGAAGCTGCCACTTCTTGAGCACCTACTGTGTCCCCCTGTGAAAGCTCGGGTCCCCTTTTCACAGAAAGGAAACTGAGGTTCAGAGAGCCTGGCAGGCCTGAGTTCACAGGCGTCCAGCTCGTTGGTCCACCCGCCGCGGGGTGCCTGCGTTCCAAACCTGATCCTTCCGGTGCTCTCTGCGATGCCTAACACGTGTCACCTGTACTCAAGCCGCTCTTTACACTGACACCCCCCACACGCACATCCACATGTGCGCTTGGACTCGGCGGAGAGGACGGCGAGGAGAAAGAAGCACACACAGGGGCGTTGGACTCGTGCTCTCGGGTCCTGGAGTCTACACCTCGGGCGCAGGGTGAGAGAAACCACACCCGCGGATGCACCGCCTGATCCCGGCACCGGCGCAGTTCCAAAGGGGGCCACCAGAGGGCGCGCAGCAGCCGGGCGCTGCTTGCGGGAAGGCCATGGGGCCGCCAGGTGGCGCCCGAGCTGCGGCTCCGAGGGTAGAGTCCGCGCAGGGTGGAGCCAGGACCCCAGGGCGGTCCCGTGGCTCCGGCGCGCTCGGCCCCTGCCGCTGCCCGCCACGCGCCATGGCCCAGCCCGTACCCCGGCTCTCCGTGCCCGCCGCGGTCGCCCTGGGCTCGGCCGCGCTGGGGGCCGCCTTCGTCACGGGCGTCTTCCTGGGTGAGCGGGCCGGCGTGCGCGCGGGCGCGGCGGGGACGCGCAGGCGGCGCCCGGAGCTCCGGACCCTGACCCTGCATCCTCTCGCGCAGGGAGGCGGTGGCCCCCGTGGCGATGCCGGCGACAGCGGTGCCTGCTGCCACCCGAGGACAGCCCCCTGTGGCAGTACCTGCTGAGCCGCTCCGTGCGGGAGCACCCGGCGCTGCGCAGTCTGCGGCTGGTCAGCGGGGCTGGGCGGGCGGCCCCACGTGGCCGGGTGACCTTGGCCGCGTGGTGGCCTCCTCTGGGATTCCCCGCGGACCAGGACTTTCCCTGAGGGCCACACCCACCGCCGCGCCCCCGGGTACCCGGATCCCGTGGCTGGGTGGGTGACTTGGGATGGTGGCCCTGTCCCCCACAGCTGACCCTGGAGCAGCCGCAGGGGGACTCCATGCTGACCTGTGAGCAGGCGCAGCTGCTGGCCAACCTGGCGCGGCTTGTCAAGGCCCAGAAGGCGCTAGACCTGGGTAGGCGCACGGCAGGGACCCTCGGGGCCGGGGACCCGAGGTCCCAGCGCTGAGCTGTGCGCGACCCGGTCCCCAGGCACTTTCACGGGCTACTGCGCCCTGGCGCTCGCGTTGGCGCTGACCCCCGCCGGGCGCGTGGTGACCTGCGAGGTGGACGCGGGGCCCCCAGCGCTAGGGAGGCCCCTGTGGCAACAGGTGAGCTTCGCACACCCTCGGGTGGCGTCGGCCCAGGCGAGAGGCCGGCTCTGACCTCGCTCCTCCCGCAGGCCGAAGCGGAGTCCAAGATCGACCTGCGGCTGCGGCCCGCGCTGGAGACCCTGGGTGAGCAAGGGACACTGCCAGCTCCCACGGCCACCTGTCGATGCGCGGCCACATGCGAGCGCACCTGTCCTTCTCCCCACCAGACGAGCTCCTGGCGGCGGGCGAGGCCGGCACCTTCGACGTCGCGGTGGTGGACGCGGACAAGGAGAACTGCGCCGCCTACTACGAGCGGTGTCTACAGCTGCTGCGGCCCGGAGGCGTCCTCGCCATCCCCCGAGTAAGGGCCCGCGGCAGGACTGGGCTGGGTCCCTGTGCCTCCCAAGTCCCACTGCTTGCAGGGCACTAGGGTATCTCCCTTCACCCAGTTCCGCCTAGGGCCCGCCCCTCAGCGCTCGCCCCGCCTCCTGCCCTGGCTCCTGCCGAGGCCACGCCCCCAGATTGGCTCCGCCCCATGACGTCCGGTCCCGCAGGTCCTGTGGCAGGGAAAGGTGCTGCACCCTCAGAAAGGCGACAAGGCGGCCGAGAGCGTGCGAAGTCTGAACCAGCGCATCTGGAGAGACGCCAGGGTCCACATCAGCCTCCTGCCCCTCGGCGATGGCCTCACCTTGGCCTTCAAAATCTAGGGTTCACCCCTAGCGCGGGCTCAGGGAGGCTGACTAGGAACCGGCACTGCCCCTGAACTGTAAACCCAACAATAAAATGAGACAAGGGCCCGCGGCCTCCAGAGCCTCCCTGGTGTCCCTGGTGCCGAGTCGGGGGTGGAAGACCACGTTACTGCCATTCAGCCCTCGGGCACTTAAACTGTGACCGTATGGGGGGGGCGGGGGAGATGCAGTTTCTGCCTGGCTTCACAAGGGCGAGGTGGTACAAAGCCAACACCCACACGTGCACCACACGCGCGCCCTTGACCTACCCGGGCTCCCGAGCACATGAAGCTCCAGGGTCAGTGCAACGGGCAAGTGGGGAGGGGGCCCCGCAGTGACCAGGGCAGTCACATACTGTTGGAAGCCTTTGGTTTCCCCAGAACTGTAGGCTCCCCGGCCCACCCCAGCATTAAAGGCCAAGCAGCACCACCCTGAGACCCAGACCCCCGGGACCTGTATGCACGGCTGCCCCGTGAGGTCTAAAGGTGCGCGGCTGCTATCCAGGCAGAGGTGAAGCACAGGCCTGCAGGTAGCAACCTGGTAGAGGTCAGGAACTCACTTCCGGCACCCATTCGGAGGGAAAGTGTCTCTGTTGAGCACCTTCAAGCCTAACAGTGTGCCTCCGGGTCGAAAGCCCCGGCCCCACGGGAAGATCTAGCCTCCCAACAGAGGCAGCACAACATCTGCCCACATTTCACAAGGCTTTGTAGCCAGCCAAGGCCAGCTGCAGCTCGGGTGTCGGAGGCACATCAGGCTGTTGGATCTGGGCAGCTGGAACCTTCCAGAGAACGCTTTCCTGCCTGACATTTCAACACCCTTTTCTCCTGACTCAGTACACTCAGCCACTGGGGCCAAGGCACTCTCAGCCGAGCCCACACTTACCTGTGCATTGCAGATTAGGGCCAGGTGAGTCCCACAGAACAGAGCACATTAGCCAAAAGCGAGGGACCCAGAGCTGCCCCAAGTAAAAGGAGGTGGTTCCCCCAGCTTGCAGACCGTTTTCTTAGCACTAGGTCAGGCTCAGCTGTAGCCTGCTGCCGGATCTCGCCAGCATGTCTGGGAAAGCCTGCTGGAGAAGCCACCTCCAGGGGTACATGGCCTGCTCCAGCCAATCCCTCTGGACGAACAGAGCAGAAGGGGCCTTCTTGGCCCAGTCCCCGTGGGGAAACCCTTCCTGGGTTTCAGGCTCATCCAGGTCTTCTCACCCCAAGTTGGTAGCATGTACAATTTCTTGAGTGCTAAGTCCTACAGTATTCCATCTTATCTTTTTCTCAATCTTCCAAGTGAACCAGCCTTACAGACACGTCCACCAACTCTTTCTCTAACTTTCATCCCCAACTCCCTCGTCCCATCAGAAAACTCCCTTTCCTACTTTCCCAACCAAAATCACACATCCACGTTAAGCACTCAGACCCAGACTAAAGTCCAGATGAAGGGCCAGGGGCTGCCCCGGCTCACTTCCCAGCCCCCTTTCCAGCCCCACTCTTCTGGCGGGGTCTGGCTGGAAGGAAACGAGCCATGACTTCTCAGGAGGGCCTGCCCAAGAGCAGACCAAACAGTGTGCTTAACAGTTAAAAATTTATTACAGAGGCAGGCATGGCAGCCCACACCTATAATCCCAGCACTCAGGAGGCTGAGGCAGGAATATCGAAAGTTTGAGGCCAGCCTGGGCTATATATGGCAAGACTCTGCCTCAAAAAACAAAAAAGAAAAAAAAAGAAGAATTATAGTAAAACCCATGCCATTAATCCTCTTCAAAATACTCTCACTTCAAACACTTACCTCATCATTCTTGCTACTTTCTGAAGCAGTTCTCAAAGTCTTATGTCTTCAAGACATGATCAAGAACATTACGGTGAGTATCACACTGCCAAGTGCCATCCAAAGGAAAGGCAGCTCATGAAAACATCCGGGGCACCTTCAACTACCTCACCACCCATCTGGCTCTGGGTCATTTCTGACGCTTCCTCAGTCAGAATGGCCATGAAAGGTAAACATTTTGAACATGAAGGACAACCACAAGTGGTGACACTCATGAAGGAGCACGTCCAGAACTGCTTCAGACAGTGGCAAGAACAATGGCTAAGTGTGTCTGAAGCAACAGCGGAGCGATTGAGGGGCCTTGGGTAGTAAAATTTTTCAACACTGCACATAATCACACTTCATACAGCACCACCACCCACAGCCTCTGAGACACAAACAAGAGTCTAGACCAGTGATGGAAAACCCTTCAGAGCTTTCAATGAAAACAAACAGCTGGCTTCAGCACGTGAGCCATAGGCTCCCCACCTCCACTGGTCTATCTTACTCTACTTCCTGTCCCACTAACACAAGGGTTAGTGCCCTTTCTGGAGTAGCAGCGCATAAGAGTCTGACACAGCATGGACCCCTTCAGCACCACCCTCCCTCCTTCCATCACTTCCCCTCTCTAAACATGCCTGAGGTTAGCAACACCCCAGTGTAACTGCACACAAGCTCTGAAGGGTGTGTATCCTCTTACTCTAAGCTCAGAATGCACATGGAATTACTCACAGGGGCGTTTGTGACACAGAGTCAGGTAAAGAGCAAAATGCTCACTAGAAAAATAGTGTCTTGGTATCAGGGAGAGTCCACCCTAGCTGGCATGTCTTCACCTCTGCAAGCATTGCAACCATTCACTACGCACATTTGTTTTATTCATCTGTGATGCCCTCAGATACCAAAAGCAGATGTGATAAAGGCACAATTTTAACAAAAAATGTTAGTCCCAACCTCACTTTCGTGTCATTCAATGGCAATATTCAAATGTTAAAAGGAACATAAAAACAAACATACACACAACTGCACAGTTTTCATAAAGGTCTATTTCATTATCTGTGGGCAGCGCTTTTAACAGTTAAATACATTTAAATAATGTATAGGTGACTGCATGACTGCAGTATTGGTAACTAGATAACCAATTCAACTAGAAACCAACTAACAAGGTAACTGTCTGAATATTTAAAATACAGCTCTTGTTTAGATCATCCTTGTTTGATCACCTTCTTGGGGGAAATAAAAGCCTGCTGGTCAAAATGGAAATATATTAAGGCCAAATCTGATATTCACTGCCAGAGGTTTCTTTCAGCTGGATTAAGCCTCCAATTCGAGGGCAAGCCCAAGCTTGTGGCCTCCAGCATTAATGCTCTTCCCATCTACCAGGGCAGACAGTGTAAGCTTCACACCTGTAAACAAAGCAAACCACCGTGACAGGCCTGAAGTACTCACCAGACCTGAGTTTCCTAATAGCCACCCAGGGCCTGCCTGCCTCTCCTTCAACTGCCAGTTGAATTACCAATGTGAGCCACCAGAGGGCGCTTGGAAATAGCAAGATACTAAGAATTCCGTTTTAAATAAGGTATCACAGAGCACAGAAACTTTATTTCAAAGTGTTCTAGAAAATGTTTATGCCTGGTGTGGTGGCACACACCTATAATCCCAGCACTTGGGAGGCTGAGGCAGGAGGATCACTGTGAGTTTGTTTGAAGCCAGCCTGGGCTACAAAATGAGCTCAAACCCAACCTCAACTGCGTAATTTTTTAAGCCTTGTCTCAAAAAGACAAAAAAAAAAAAAAAAAGTTTACACTATTCAGACTGAAACAGAAATCGAGTAATAACTGATCCTTAGAAAAGAAAAAGAGGGGCTGGGGATATAGCTCAGTGGAATAAGCGCTTGCCTAGCAAGCACAGGGCCCTGAGTTCGATCCCCAGTACCGCAAAAAAAAAAAAAAAAGAAAAAGAACAATAAAAAGACATTTGGGGACAGAGACAAGTATGAAAACCTGAATACTTATTAGGAAAATTGATGTTACTTGTCTTAGGTGTGGAAATGGTATTGCAGTCAGCAAAAAAAAACTCTTAGGCTATAAATGCTAAGGCAAGTCTGTCTACATGTCTGCAAAACAGCTGTTCAAAGTCCATGTGAAAAGATGGGTATGTAATGTACAAAGTGGTAAATCACAGATGTTGGCTGTATTTGTTCAGACTTTTCTTTAGGTTTCAATATAATCAAAATAAAATTTGGGGGAAAATACCTACAATGAGTATTCTACATTCTATATATAGGCAAGAAAACAGAATGGAGAATGGTCACTGCTAACTTTCTTATGTGGAACAGAACATTCTTATTCTGAGACGGATCTAGACAGTATCAGAATAAACCAGACTTTCCAATGGTTCAGGGAGGGTGGGAAAAGGGGAGAGAAATAATTGACTCTTGGGGCTGGGGATATAACTCAGTGGAATAAGCGCCTGCCTGGCAAGCGCAAGGTCCTCAGTTCGATCCCTGGTACCACCAAAAAAAAGAAATAATCAACTCTTCCATATACTTAAAGGAAGCTGAGAGGTGAAAAATTAATTTTTAAATTAATGTTAAGACAACCCCACTGCTGGGAGAGGTGGCCCATGCCTGTAATCCCAGCACCTGAAAGGCCAAGGCAGGAGGATCACTGTAAATTCAAGGCCAGCCTCAACTGCATAGTGAAACACTGTGTCAAAAAGACAAAAGGACGAAAGGACAAAAAAAAAAAAAAAAAAAAAAAAAAAAAAAAAAAAAAAAAAAAAAAAAAAAAAAAAAAAAAAAAAAAAAAAAAAAAGACAACCCACTGTATGAATACTTACCAGGCCTCAGAGTTTGAGTGTATCCCACTCCAATTAAACTAGAGTTGTTGACCTTTGCCTGAAATAAAATTCAGAAACAACCATAAGAAAAATTTTTGAACGGAAAAGACAAAGCTCCAACACATTTCTCTATCATTCAAACACAAGAGTTTGAGCCGGGCGTGGTGGTGCACGCCTGTAATCCCAACACTCAAGAGGCTGAGGCAGGAGGATCGTTGCGAGTTTGAGACCAGCCTGGGCTACAAAGCAAGCTCAAGGCCAGCCTGAAATGCATAGCGAGACCCTGTCTCAAAGAAAAAGAAAAAAAAAAAAAACATTCAAACACAAGAGTTCAACATTTTAATCTACGTATGAGCCGATGCAATTTACTATTGTGTACCAGGCTGAAGAAATCGAGGTACCACACAATTCTTCTCATGACATTACCATCAGTTTGTGAGGAGGACTGCGCACCACGGGACACACCTGTCTACCCAGGAAGCTAAAAAAGTATCAAGTCCCAGGCCAGCCTGGGCAACTTAGCAAGACCTTGACTCAAAATAAAAAGAAATAGGGATATAGCTCCGAGGTAGAGCACCCCAAGGTCCAATCTCCAGCAAAGAAAGAAAACGTAATTTTTTGGAGAGCCTAAGGATACGACCATAGACCCCAACTGTCCACAGAGAACAAGAGCCCAGCCACTCTCATAAAACAGCCCTGATGAGTCCAACCCAACCACAAAGGAGGCCAAGCTGGGGCTGGGAAGCCCACCAGGCTCACCAGTGGTGACCCACACCAGCTCTGAACAGAACAAGGTTACATTTAAATTCATGATGTGAATCCACAGGGCTCTTCCTCTTAACCAGGTCAAATAACCCATCACTTCACATTCTCACACTTCTCACTAAGCTGCCAAGTTCTGATTGAACTGTCCACGCCTGACAGGAGCTTCCTTCCCTTGGGGCCTCCTTTACCTATCAAAGCCGCTGGCTTCCTCACAGTCCTGATGTTTTAGGGTCCAGTCACAGACCCTCAAGGGCTAGCAGCACCTTGGAGAGCAAGACATGGTAAAGAGCTCCTTACAGCTCCTCTCTCCACCACCACCCACACCGAGCCCACCAGAGGACGGCAGCTATACGCAGGAGACTTTCACCTCCAGGACCTGGCTGTCTCGTCAGGCAGCTGCTCTTCAGCATTCTGTAGCAGGAGTAACAGGGACAGCCGTAACAGGGACAGCCCTGAGCAAAGCACATTTGGAATGACTTCATGCCTTCGTTCTTGTAGTATATAACATCTACACCACGCGCAAGCCAGACAGCTGATGTGACCATACATGTAAAAGCCACACGTGTTATTTAGGGTCACTACAGCCACAATCATCATGACAACTGAGCCACCAACGATCATGTGAGTTATTAGCTAAAGAAGGAATATCCCCACTAATGACCATCTGCTGCCCAACAAATTAAGAGCCTCAGTGAGCTGGACACAAGCTCCTATTCTTTAACAGGAGCCAACCATGCAACTGTCACAGGAGCAATAAGCGGTGCTTCAAAGCTGCTGGACTGTGGAGACAGCAGCTCTATTTAGGGAAAATACCAGATCCCTTTCCCAACCCCTCCCGGCAGCCACAGGAGGACACAGTCTCAAGCTCCTTTCCACTTAAACTACCAGCCACTCGGAGCTGACAAGAGCTTCTGCTGGCTGATATTACATCTGTGATGGGTGGGAAGGAGCAGAGAAGAAGGGGAAATAAAGGATCAAAATGTGGTATGTGGCTGGGCGTGGTGGTGCACGACTGTAATCCCAGCACTTCCGAGGCTGAGGCAGGAGAATTGTTGCAAGTTCAACATCAGCCTGAGCTACAGAGTGAGCTCTAGGTCAGTCTGAACTACAAAGCAAGACCCTGTCTTAAAAAGACAAAAAAAAAAAAAAAAAAAGTGATACGTGTATGTACCAACTCTCCAAATGAATGTATTTCTTATGTACTGCAAACAAGTAACAAAAAGAGAAAGAGGAAAAAGGGTTAAGAAAACCTGTGATGGTGCCACAGACCCACACTTAAGAACAGCAATGTAACAGCAGTGTGCTGCGTGAATCGTGAGGCTCTTACTGCTACAGTGCTGTAGTACAGAAAAATGAACAAACCATGGCCTTGCCAATGAGAAAAGCATCCTGGATGCTTCTTGTTCCCCCTGATAATAACTTGCTGAGGTAAAACAAGAATAAGGTTCACACTTAACTACCTACATTATCAGAGCACACTGCCTCAGGGATGAAGAACACTTTATGTAACAGACATAACTCATGGGTGGTTTCACTTTCTTTCACTCCCAGTATATACAGCACAGACAGTCCCTGACCTGTAAGCAAATGACGCACACGAACAGCTGCTGATCCGCCTGACACTGAAGCCAGCCCCTCTGCACTCCCTCCCATCACTGTCCCCTCCCCACCTCGCTCAGCCCATGTCTGAAGGGACATACAGAAGGAAGAGTCTAAGATGGGACTAGGATGGCCAACTACCCCCCTGTGCCCTTTGCCGGGGAAGGAGGTACGCTTGGGACATATCCTCCTAGGAACAGTCCTGGGCACAGCGAAGTACGTCTCATACCCTACACGAGACTACAATAAAAAGTCTAGTCCTGGCTCTACTGCCCGCCCGCCCCTACCACCAGTGGTGCTTTCCCTTGCAAGCTTCAGTTTCTTCACCTGAAGGTCTTTCATAAACCATAAAAACATGAAGTCAAAGTAATAACTACACTACAAATAACAAATCAAAATCACTCAGGGCCTAAAACACCAACTACGCAGGATTAGACAGGCTTGAGTCTAAGGGACCTAATAAATACTAGTTCAACAGCTTTTAAGGTTAAATGAACTTGTGTGGCTGGTCTGGGAAAAAAAATGGAATTTCTAAAATTCTCAACATAGGCCAGGCATGGTGGAGCACAACCGTAATCCCAGCACTCAGGAGGCTAGAGGAGGATCATTGCCAGTTTGACACCAGCCGGGGCTACAAAGTGAGCTCAAGGTGAGACTGAACTGCATAGTAACACCCTGTCTCAAAAATACACACATACACAGAGAAAAGGGCTGTGGATGCAACTCAGTGTGAATGCCTGAGTTCAATCCTCAGTACCGCCAAAAAAATAAAATAAAATAAAATTGTCAACATAGGAAAAGCAGCATTCCAAATGCTAAACCCAACTCATCTGGAAACTAAGGAGTATGTGAATCACAGTTCAAATTTCCAATACAACTCAATGTGCCCAAATGCAAACTCGACTCCCACAGCTGAAATCCCACACTGTGCCCTGAGGTACTCACAGAAATGGAAGCGGTGGGGTCCAACTGGTATTTAGCTGCGATGCCAAAGCGAGTGCTGTTGGTACCTGATGTCCAAGCAAGGTTTACTGAAGTGTCAAGATCTTCACATACTTTCTGATATATTGATCCTCCAAATTCTGTCCCATCGTTGCTGTAAGATACCTTAAATCAGTAAATCTACAACAGAAAATGTGGTCATTTCTAAGGCACAAGCTGCCCAGCATGGCAAGGCCCTGGAGTCTACCCCACCACCAAAGGGGCAGAAATCCATCTTCCATGGTTGTCTATAGCATTCTACTGAAAACTCGAAAGTTGTTTTCTTTCCTAATTCCAACACACAGATTGGTAAAATTCACCACAGTACATTCATCCACCAGTGAAAGAAGTGACCACCTGCTGTGAACCATCATGCCATAAAAGGCGTAACACTATGGGAAAATTATCAAAACATACTAAATAAGGGGAAAGAGCTTAAAAACTCTTTCAGGGCACTGAGCATGGTGGCACACACCTGTACTCCTAGCCCTTAGGACTGAGGCAGGAGGATTGCCATGAGTTCAAGGCCAGCCTGGGCTATAGCAAGACCCTATCTCCATTAAAAAAAAAAAAAAAAATTTCAGTTAGGCAATCCTGTCAAATTAGTACCCCACACATCACTGATAATATAAAGCCAAACACATTAGCAGCAGTCTACCAATGTCTACTGCATCCTCTAAAAATATACAGCATGTCAAACCTGACATAAAACGAACATTTAACTCTCAGTAGCCAAAGTGAGACTAACACTTTTACTATATATTTCTGAAAGGCACCAGATAAGAGCCTTGATTTTTTTTTTAATGTTAAGAGACATCCTAAACCAATTAGGTTGAAACTGGATCAGTAAGAATCAACAGGAGACACCGTCTGAGGGCCTGTAGCACCATACCCTACAAAAGGAATACTTACACATTAGTGTGTAGCTGGAAGTCCCCAGTCCTGTAGCCCACTGCAAAGTTATTCCTTGTCAGCTTTGATTTGGCACTGTCAAAGGTCATCTGGTACCCAGCCAGCCAGCCCTCATAACCAAAGACAGCAGATCCATGGATTGCAGGCCCAGCAAAATCAAAGTCAACATCACAACCAAGGTTTATACACTCCCTCTTATAAGAGGACTTGATTTTGCCACTTTTCTTTCTGGAAAGAGAACAAAATGACTTAAAATTGATGCCAGTGGGAAATGTTTATACAAACAACTTCTGCATAAATGGCACAAAACAGATTTAAGTGAACTATAACAAAATGGGGAAGTAAATGAAACAATAACAAAAACACAAGGTTAAAGAACAGCTCAATGAGAGCTAAATATGTAACTCAGTGGTACAGCACCTGCCTGGCAAGCACAAGATCCTGAGTTCGATTCCCAAAACGACAACAAAAAAAAACCCAGCTCAATGAACAAAGACAAAGGCACGTAGGATAACTGGTAATGAGCACTGTCATGGGAAGACTCCTCTGCAAAACTGACAATCAGTCATGAAAGCCTCTTAGAAACAAGTCAGTTACCCAAGTTAGTGCCACAATGCAGAGAGATAAATATCTGAAAGCAAGCCAGTGACAGCAAAGCTGGTGCTCCAAAAGCAGAAACACAAGTTAGCCACAAGACAGTTTAGCGAACTGTCAAACAATGAATGTGTCCCTTTCCTAAGCAGACAAGAGGAATGCTTTTAACCTTAACAGAGACACATCCAGAAGATTGAGTCTAAAACTGTATCTCTTACTTGTACATAAACTAAAATCGAAATAGACCAAAGACCTAAATGCTAAAACAGAAACACCACTGGGCATGGTGGCACATGTCAACAATAACAGCACTAGAGAGGCTGAGGAAGGAGGATCCCAAGTTCAAGGGAACCTGGGCTACATAGTGAGTTCAAGGCCAGCCTGGACTATATAGCGAGACCCTGTCTCCAAACAACTCAAAGAACAAACCAATCTGCTGGAAGATAAAATAGGTAAAGTTCTTGAAGACAGGCATAGGCAAGGATTTTGTGAACAAAACCCCAACTGCATAAGAAATAGCATCAAGAATCAACAAGTGGGGCTGGGGATATAGCTCAGTGGAATAAGCGCTTGCCTAGCAAGCGCAGGGTCCTGAGTTCGATCCCCAGTACCGAAAAAAAAAAAAAAAAAGAATCAACAAGTGGGGTCATATCAAATTAAACAGCTTCTACTGGGGCACCCATCTTTCTCCAGACCCCTCACCCTCTCTCTGGGACAACTTGTTTTAGTCTTCTGCTTTTTCCTTACAAATAATTCATCTTCCTTTAAAAAAAAAAAAAAGCAACAGCAGCTTAGGCAAAGTAAACAAGCAACAAAGCGAAGAGACAACCTATAGAACAAAAAAAATTTTGCTCGATATGCCTTAGATAGAAGACTGGTATCTCATACAAAGAACTCAAAAAAGCAGATTCCCCAAAACAGAAGGCCCAGTGAATAAATGGGCATCTGAAGTGAACAGGCATTGCTTAGAAGTTCAAAGGGCCAATAAATACATGAAAAACATTCAATATCTGTGGCCACCAGAGAAATGCAAATTAAAACAACTCTGAGATTCCATCTTACCCCCACGAAGAATGCTATCATTAAGACATCAAATAATAATAAATGCTGACAAGGCTGCAGGAGGAAAGAACCCTTCCACCCTGTTGGTGGGAAGGTAACCAGTACAGCCACTATGGAAATCAGTATGGCAGAGATGCCTCAAAAAGCTAAAACTACAAGTTCCATCTGAGCCAGCCACGGCCTTTCTAGGCACCCTCCCAAAGGAGATGACACCCATGCACAGTGACACCCGCACACCCATGTTTACAGCAGTACGACTCACAGTAGCTGATTCTTGGTAACACCTTCCATGTCTATCAATAGATGAGTGGATAAAGAAAATATAATGGAGTACTACTCAGACATAAAGAAGAAAAAACTTGAATCATTTCTAAGAAAATGGATACACCAGCCCAGCACAGTGGTGCACACCTATAATCCCAGCACTCAGGAGGCTGAGGCAAGAGGACTATCATGAGTCTGAGGCCAGACTAGACTATACAGAGAGTTCAAGGCCATCATAAATTACACAGACCCTGTCCCCAACCCCCCAAAACAACCAAAATTAAAAGTAACAGAAAATAGGGAGATCGAGGCCAGGCATGATGGCGTGTGCCTGAAATCCCAGCACTCAGGAGGCCGAGGCAGTAAGGTCATTGGGAGTTCAAGGCCAGCCTGGGTTACAAAGTGAGTTCAAGGCCAGCCTGGGTTACAAAGTGAGTTCAAGGCCAGCCTGAGCTACATGGAAAGACCCTGTCTTAAAAAGACAAAAATAAAGGAAAAGAAAAGAAAATAGGGAGATGGATCTTTTGTAAAAGGGAAGGGAATCAAGAGACTGGAGAAAGGACGGTGAGAGAGGAGGGGAAGGGCATGAAAAAAAGAATTAAGATGTGCTATGTTTATGTACCAACTCTCCACAATGAATGTAATCATTATGTACTCCACACATGCATTGATAAAAATAAAAATTTAATTTGAAAAATTCAAAAATAAATTCAATGCAGATAAATACATCCATGCTTACCCTGTGTTTGGTGAGAAGGTAGTATCAAATGTCAGTTTCAAACCTTGACAAATCTATTTTAGAAGGAAAAAAATTTACATTTAGCTTGATCTCCCCTCTAAAATACAAAGCTAAAATTAATACTAAAGCATTTTTCAAATGTTACCTGATCTTCAATTGCAATTTCTGTTCCCAGAGTGTTATCAGTGTTCCACTTCTCTGTGAAAGTCAGGCCATACTCACACCATTTGTATTTGGTCTCCAAGGTCCCAGTAACTTTACCAGTGTCTGTGTTAGATGAACCAGATGTTGAGAATTCCTAACAAGACAATAAATAATGTCATGAACCTTCTCATAAGGCTGGAAAAATCTACTGCCTGACTTATATAATACTAGAAACTCTCAACTGAGCTGCTCCCTAAGCACGCACAAAAATGACAAATTAGCCTTTAAGTGAGTGCTACCTTATTTATAGCTGACATTCCCAACCAATCAATCACAAGTTAACCTATAGCTAATTCTCAAGTGAAAAATTGTGCACCTTTTAAGGGAACTTCAGCTAAGGTAATTGTACTTGAAATTCAAAAATCCATGGGGGGAAAACGATTGCTTGGCACTGCCTTCAGTCTATATGACATTGAATAAAACCCTATCTGACAACATGGTTCATCACTGATCTCAGGACCAAGACTATTGATTATAAAATTTTCCAGAAAATTCTTAAAGAGAAAAACATCCCACAATAGCAATCCATGCCATGAACAAGACTTTTAAATTTCTCCGACAATCCCAGTATTTTACTTTTCTGAGATAAAGTATGCCCTCATATTTTCATCTAAAAAAAAAACTAGGGGGAGGAATTTACAGATTTACTCTACAGCTGGCTTATATCATACATAATATAAATATATATATGTATCATTAGCAAAAATAACCTGATACAGGGATCAATCTGAAATGTATTATATAATCTTGTATTTATAACAAATGTAAGTAATTTGCCAATCCCTAACTGCATGCCAAGTAAAAATGAAACAATGCAAGAGGGTTTTACTAATAAAACACAGAGAAAGGCAATTGAAATCTTCCATAGTAAAATATTTAATGCCCTCTGAGAGGTCTCACTCAATTTTTCTACCATTTCTACTCTACTCCAGCAACTGAAAAAGCAGGTCTAAAGATGGCTGATTTGAAATAATAAAAAAAATTTTGACCAGAAATTCTATTACCTAAGAGTAAGGAAATACCAAATATTATCAACAGGAAAAGACCAGTCATCATTTACTTAGAAAATACATTTGTGTAATTATTGCTCTGCCATTAAACAGACCCAAATCCTTAGATCATACATGCAGTCTACTCATGGTCATATTCAAATTTTCATTAACAGGAATTTCAAGTCAAAGTTTAATGTTCAATCCCCTAATAAAACACACTGGGTTGAGTTAAAAAGTAACATTTGACCTGAGCATATTAACACATGCCTATAATCCCAGTACTCAGGAGGCTGAGGCAGGACTGACCTCAGTCTGAAGCCAGCCTGAACTACACAGCAAAGACCCTCTCTTTAAATAAAAAATTATACACACACACACACACACACACACACACACACATACATATATATATATATATATATATAAATAAAAATAAAAATAAAAAATAATGTATTCAAAATCAAGAGTCATAGTAGCTAGCTCTGGGCATCACTGTAGGAGTAACAACACTGAGGAGCACACTTTAATGGAGTCTGTTTCACTTGCATTAACAACCTACCTCTGGAACAATAACCTAAACTGACACTGAAAGCTTTATACAAGCTTCATATATTTTCAAGTTTTCTACACAAATGGAAAGTATTATTCATACCATATATATAAAGCATGTTCTTCCAACAGATAGTTTAGGTAGGGAATATGTACCATGAGAGGCAATTTTTAATCCTGAATGACAAAGATTAATGACTTTACAGGCCTCACCCACTGCCATCCATCAGCCCAGAGATCAAAAGCTAGCTAACAGACACACAGGGTCAAGACAAAGTCAACATCACCCTGTGGGACCAGAATTGGACCAACTGTCACCAATGGTGGCATTTACCTCCTGCATTTCACTGCTATACGTTCTGGTCTCTATCTTTTGGGGTAGCTTAAGCATATCTGTAATTCAAATGATAAAAAGTCAGGCCTTGCTGGACAGAGCAAGTAATCCCAGAACTCATGAGGCTGAGACAGGAGGATCACTATGAGTTCAGAGGCCAGTCTGGGCTACATAGTGAGTTCAAAACCAGCCTGAACCGGGTGTGGTGGCCCATGCCTGTAATCTCAGCACTCGGGAGACTAAGGCAAGAGGATCACTGCGAGTTTGAGGCCAGCCTGGGCTACAAAGTGAGTTCAAGACTAGCCTGAACTTCATAGTGAGACCCCGTTTCAAAAACGACGGAAAAAAAAAAAAAAAACGAAACAGCCTGAACTGTACACCCAGACCCTTTGTCTCAAAAAGAGAAAGGAAGGAAAGGGGAAAAGAGGAAGGGAATAGGGGAGAGGGAAGTGAAGGGGGAGGAAGAGATAAAGAGAAGACAAACTTATAGGATTAAATGTAATAAATCCCACTTATATGCAATATAACAAGAATTCATCAAAATAACCAATATTCTAATACGTATGTAAACACTACAGCTATTCTCAAAACAAAAAATCAAGAGTAAGAAAAAAGATCATGAAATTAAATTTTACTTTACCCACTGTATAGGAATTTGTTCGGAAGAACTGACATCCAAATACCAAAATATTAATGTCTCTTAAAGTTATTCAAATCAGAAGTCCACACATCACAAATGCACAATGAAATGCCCACACAGGGTGGCCACTGCATAAATGCTTGTTGTGCCCTCTAAATCAGTGAGCTGCTAAGTGCTTTAATGCCCAGAAATATCATAGGCATAAAAAGATGACAAAAAAGCGTAACATTCCCTGCCTTTGAGCTTACAATCGATCTGAGTAAACAGCCCCAGGTGACCAGTGTCTTCCCCATGTCTCCTCTGTGTATACAGAGTAATATAGTAAAACGCCACTGGAAACCAGAACTCACAGCCAAAGCCAAAACAAATTAGGTCACATGTAAATCATTCACAAAATTACTGCTGCTTCTTTAAGGTAAGGCAAGCAGGCACGTTTCAGCTATAACTTCTGCAGGCTGAAAGGACAGGTTCACCAGCTAACTCACCACACCACTGCATGACTTCGTTTTCACATCCAGCTTCACCAACCCAAAGCCTTCAAAGAGTGAAGAGCAAAAGATAACAAAATGAATCTTTTGTATAAAAGATGCTAATCTATTACTGACAATATACTTAAAACGATTCCACATACTCCACATATCCAAGGGAATAAAAATGTTCTCATATACAACATTTAAACGAAATTTTTAGCTGGATGTGGTGGCACACACCAGTAATCCCAGCACTCAGGAGGCTGAGGCAGGAGGATCCTTGCAAGTTTGAGACCAGCCTAGGCTACAAAGTGAGCTCAAGACCAGCCTGGACTGCATAGTGAGACCCTGTCTCAGAAACAAGAGGAGGAAAAAAAAAAACCACACACAGAAAACCATATGACTGAAATCTCAGCACCAAGAGTTTATTGTAACAAAGACATTTGGGACATTTATACAACAAGGGTACCTCCAATAACATAAAAGGAGGGGATTTGCAGAATAAGATCTTCAAAAACAAAACTAAATTGAAAAATGCTGTTAACTCTTTTAAGGGTATGAGGAACTGTGCAACCACAAAAGCAGCACAGCAGCACATCCTAACTCTTGTCGCCCAAGGGCTAAACTACAACTGGAGAAAATGAAAGCACAAATCACTTTCTCTCAAAAGTTACACTACAGTGTGAAGCTGGAGTACACTGTAACATTTAACGTAAGTTTAATCTAAAATGTAGCCAGGCGTGGCGGCACATGTCTGTAATCCCAGCACCAAGGAAACAGGCAGGAGGACTGCCATGAGTTCAAGAAGAGTCTAGGCATGCCAGGCATGGGGGCTCACACCTGTAATCCCACCACCTGGGAGGCCAAGGCAGGAGGATCATTGTGAGTTAGAGACCAGCCTGGGCTACAAAGTGAGCTCAAAGACAGCCTGAACTGTATAGCAAGACCCTGTCTCAAAAACATTATAAAAACAAAATTTAAGAAATGTATCCAATAAAAGAGTTAACCTCCCCAAGGAATCCAAGCACACATTTTCAGCCCCTCTCCTCTTTTTCTGAGGCAGTCTCTCACTAAATTGCTCAATTACCAAGGCTGGGCTCAAATGTTCAACCTTCCTGCCTCAGCTTCCCAGAGTACTGGGATGACGGATGTGCACAACACCTGCCACATTTGTGTTCTGAAATTAACTCTCACTCTTGA
Organism: Dinomys branickii; assembly: GCA_004027595.1. Taxonomy (NCBI): domain Eukaryota; kingdom Metazoa; phylum Chordata; class Mammalia; order Rodentia; family Dinomyidae; genus Dinomys; species Dinomys branickii. The sequence continues at coordinate 81,686 of PVLD010005043.1, read as the reverse complement.
TATAAAATTAAAGGAAAAAGGTTCTTACCAAATCCCTTGTTGAAAATATCTCTGGCAGCTTTGCCAAGGTCAGCGTAGGACGGAGGGATACACATTGCTGCTAAGCAGAAACAGTCCAGTGTTAACTATGTTCTTCTTTTCCCCATTTGTGTACAAAAACCCAACACTGATCTTGAAACGCAAGCAGTCTGATTTGCTAGAACTATGACTTTGATACCAGGGGCCCAATAAAGGCGTGTTCCAATGATCCATGGTGGAGGTATCTCCAACCAAGGTTCATCGCTAAAACAGGTAACCCCGAAGTTACACAAACTGGGGCAAGTTCTTCCACGATGAAAAAACACACTTTCTAAAATTTATAGTGTCCCGAACCTCACTCACACCGCAGGACCAGGCCAGGACAAAATACACATACATGCAAAACTCACTGGTATGGGCTCATCCAACTAAATAAAATAAATTTAAAACTTAAAACTAGGTCCTCTCCGCCGAAATATCCCTAGTACCCTGCGATCAAAACTCTCAGTAGGAAAAAAAGGACACTTAATAGAGAACTTAAAATATTGGGCCGTAGGAAGAACACAGCCCTCTGCTTTTTACTCGAGGACCTATCAAGTAGCACTTTAAACATGTTACGGTGTCTCTCAAGTCCGCCGCCCATGTGGTGGGGCTTAAGGTCAGGCAATCTGAGCTCTCTCGCTCATTCATTCTGCGGAGGGCGTCACGCCCCTGGAGCACATGGAGCGAGTGACCTTGGGCTCTCGCGGGCCGCTAACTACTTCCTCTAGGACAGCGACCGAGCTAGCGCTTCCAAGGAGGCAATGGGAACTTTCCGCCTCCGACTTTGTCAAAGGAACGTCCGAGAGCTGAAGGCGACGCCCCAGGCCCGGCCAGCTCACCCGAGACCGGCAACCCAGCCCCCCACCGCCCAGGCGGGGCCCCAAGGGGCGGGATCTGCGCGGGCTGGGGCCGCGGGGAGGGAACAGGCTGAGGTGTTTCCCGGCCCGGTGGAGACCCCCAGGCCGCCGCCGGCCCCCGCAGACGTCCTGTCTCTACTCACGCCGCGCGCACGTCTGTCCGTAGGTCGCCATGGCGAGGTCGCTGGAGGAGGGGGCCTGCGGCAGGACAAGGGCGGTCAGGGGGAGTCAGAGAAGGGTCACAGGGGTCTCGGGCAGAGGGCTGAGGGGCCGCAGGAAGCGCGGCCATCTTGGGCGGCCGGGGCCAGCCCGAGTCCCCCTCAGGCCTCCCGCTCGGCCGCCGCGGCCACAACCCGAGCGTGCGGTGAGACGGGCACCACGGTACCTGCTGGTCTCCTGAGGGGCGCCGCTGCCGCCGCCGCCGCTCGGCTCACTCGGGCTCGGGCTGCAGCTGCAGCTCCTGGAGGGCGAAGTGAAGGAGACACCGTTCCGCCCGCCGCAACCCCGTCCTCCCCAACCAGGACCCCGCCGCTGCCCCCCGGGGCTGCCCGCCGCGCCTGTCCTCTCAAGGCTGCCCGCGGCCCACTCCCACCTGCTCCGGAGAGGCCACGCGGGCCGAGGGCGCCTTCGCCCCCGAGGTGGGCCGCCTCCGTGCGTCGGCAGCAGCCGGGAGAACACGAACCTCCGGGACTCGGGTCAGGCAGCGGCCGGGACAGCCCCAGGGCCGAAGGGGCGGGAAACGACGGAGGGCGCGCGAGAGAGAGCGGGGGGGGGCGGGGCGGGGGCCCGCTCGCGCGTCAGGGGGCGGGGCGTCGGCGGTGTCACGTACGCCTCTCGGCAGCCCTGCGGTCGCTGGCGCCTGCGTTCCGGGCGGAGGTGGACGTGCTGAGGCTTTGGGACCCGGTGGGCGAGGCCTTGCCCCGTCTGCCCTGATCTGATGTAGCGTGAGCGTTTCAAACACCATCACTGTCTCCAGCTCGAGGAGGAACGAGCTGGGCGCCACTTGCGGCCCCCGAGCCCTCCCTGCCCCGCACCCACATGTGTGACTGTGCTCCTGGAAGCTTCCAACGACTACAGCCAGAAGCCGGACCAGGACCGTGGCTGCGGAGGAGACCCAGCCTGCCCCGAGGTCAGGCTCTTGAGAGGCCTGGAGGAAATGTAGCAACTTGTCTGATGTGCTGAAAGAGTAAAAAAACCAAGGGAAGAAGAAAAATGAGCGGTCTGATGAGCCAGAACTGGCGTCAGTTGCGGCTTCGAATCAACCTCAGTAATCCGTGCACGCCAGTTTCGTCATCTATAAAGGGACAGGGTTAAATGAAATCTCTTAACAGCCGTTCAGCAGGGGATCCCCAGACCGAGCAGAGCCCCCCCCCCCACCCCATTTCCTTTATCTCTAAAAGCCTCCCCTGCCCATTGCTGCCTGGGTTCTCTTCTAAACCAGGAAAACCATAGCTAGATGGGTTTCCACAACCCAAAACCCAAGGTAAAGTAGAACCTGGTAGATTCTCCCCCACGGCCAAACCCAGCCAGCAGTCTTGCCTGGTCGTAGCTGCGTTTATGCAAGTAAAAGGTCAGAAGTGAAGTCTCCTAAGAGATCAGGCTCCAGAAGTCCCGATTTGTTGTGTTTAAGCTCAGACAGGTCGGCCTGCAACCAGCCTGCCTCCCCCGTGAGCTGAAATGCTCTGGCTGCTGGCTGCTGCTATTGAAAGTGTGAAGGAGACCAGCGTCCCAGTCCCAATGCCCCACACCACCTCCTGCCAGGAGAGTCCAGTCCCCGCGAAATCAGTTACCTCTCCTATTTGCAGCAGGGCTTATTCACATTGTGAATCATCTAAACAATGTTTTTAACCTTCAGAGAATTCTATCCTCTTCAAACCCCCCAAAAATGTAGACAGTGCTTAATGACCAAGGGAAGATCTGTGTCTAAATAAGGAATCGTAGCTGTGGAAAAGAGGTGATCCTCTTCCTGCTTATTTTAAAGGCTCATAGCTGACAAGCTTCTACAAAAAAAAGGCAGTGAGGTGGGCATGGTGGCACATGCCTGTAATTCCAGCCCCTCCAGAGGCTGATGCAGGAGGATCACCATGAGTTTAAGGCCAGCCTAAACAACATGGCAAGACCCAGTTTCAATTTTTTGTTTGTTTGGATTAGGTATCAAACTCAAGACCTTGGGCTTGCCAGGCAGGCACTTGTGCCACTGAGCTATACCCCCAGCCTAAGACCCAGTTTCAAAATATCAAAAACAAGCCTCAAGTGGTGGCATATGCCTGTAATCTCAGCACTCAGGAGACTGAGGCAGGAGGACTGCTGTGTTTTGAGGCCAGCCCAGACAACATAGTTCAAAGCCAGCTTGGACTACGTAGCAAGACCCTGTCTCAAAAAACCAACAAAGGACCAGGGATATAGCTCAGCAGCACAAGTGCCTGCCTGGCCAGTGCAAGGTCCTGAGTTCGATGCCCAGCACCAAAAAAAAAAAGAGATTGGAATAATGAGCTTTGACAATAGAAGAAGGGGACAAAATACAGAATACAGACTGCCACTCAAAGATGGAAATGGCAAGAAAACATGTTCTCAGATTCTCCACAAGAGCTGGTCATCGTAGTACACTTCTGTAATCCTAGCACTCAGAGGCTGAGGCAGGAGGATCACCAGCCTGGGCTATCTATATATATTGAGTTCAAGGCCAGCTTGAACTACATAGTGAGAGACTGCCTCAAGAAAAAAAAACAGCAAGGGATATAGATCAGCAATGCAGGCACCCGCCCAGCAAGCACAAGGTCCTGAGTTCAATTCCTAGGGGAAAAAAAAAATTATCCACAAGGTAGCATCCCTGCTTCAGATTTCTGGCCCCCACACTGTAAGAAAATACGTTTGCACTGGTTGTGACAGGAAACCTAAGGCAGTACTACCAGGACGTGTGTGCCTTTTCACACTCATTCTCTTGATACAGGACATGGCATAGAGACAGTACATGGACCTCCCAATAATGTAGGGGAAGTATTCTAACTCCCAACCTGCTAGGTGTCCGAAATGCCGAGTTCATGTTCTGTAAGACCAAGGAATTAATTCTAGGGGAAACGAAGGTTAAGAGTAGGAAGAATTTATTGAGAGAAAGCAAGCTTCTAAGAGAGACAGAGGGGGCCCAGAAAGTGGGTTGCCTGCCGACCCCGCTTCTCAAGGGTGTTTTATTGAGGAAAGCCACGAGGTGAGGTGGGTTCAAGGGGGGACAAAAGCATAATCAGTAAGATTACAAGTATAGTCACGTCGGTAACACTGATCCAACAGGAAGCCATAAAGTGGATGTGAGACGGGACGAAACTGGTGAGCCAGTAAGATTATAACATGTATTGTCACTTAAGTGATAGTGATCAAATGGGGAAGCAAGTCCCTCAGCAAGCTTATGTGGAAGGATCAGGACCGTCCTGGGAGGAATGGGCTAGGGAGATTCTGGGCCCCCGCCCAAGGCACTTGATGCCCTTTCAGAATATCCACCACTGCTGTTGTCCCTAGGGGAAGCGGGTGGGTGTAGTCGGTCCTCTTTTTTTTCTTGAACCCTGGATGCACCTCTAGCCACAACTGTCTTCTGTACTGAGGGCCCAGCCCTGTCTAACTGCCTGAACTCTTTATAAGTAAAGTAGCTGTCTAAATGCTGGGCGTGGTGGCGCACACCTGTAATCCCAGCACTTGGGAGGTTGAGGCAGGAGGATCATTGTGAGTTCGAGACCAGCCTGGGCTACAAAGTGAGCTCAAGGCCAGCCTGAACTGCATAGCGAGACCCTGTCTCAAAAAAGCAAAAAAATAAAAACAAACCAACAAAAAGCAAAAAAACAAAACAAAACATAAAGTAGCTGTCTACAGTACTCTTGCAGCATAGAGGGGATCTTCCAGAGGTTACATGATGTGACATCGAAACAGAATGAATGCATAAGCAGGTGGAAGAAGGGAATTGTCTTCTACTGAGGCAGGTATTGAGATTTGCAAAAATATGCCATTCTTTGCACATTTCTTTGTTTTCCTTTGTTTTTTGTCTTTTTGAAACAGGGTCTCACTAAGCAGTTCAGGTTGGCCTTGAGCACTTTGTAGACCAGGGTAGTCTTGAACTTGCAAAGATCCTCCTGCCTCAGCCTCCCAAGTGCTGGGATTACAGGTGTGTGCCACTATGCCCAGCCTTGCACATTTCTTTTTGTTTTGAAAAAGGTAATTATTTTTCATTAACAACAACAAAACATAATGGATCCAAGCTGAGCATACTGCTACATAACTGTAATCCCAGGATTTGTGAGGCTGAAGCAGAAGGATCAAGTTCAAGGCCAGCCTGGGCTACATAGTGAGTTCAAGGACAGCCTGGAATACATAGACGCTTTCTCAAAAGCAGCAGCAAATGTAATGGATCTGTCTTTTGGCATTTTTAATAAGCTACGGATTTTTACTTTTTCCCCTCAATTTTAGGGGGATGGGGCTGTAGTTTCTATGACCCCTGCCTTGGGGGAGAGAAACCCTCCTTTCTATGGCGTGCCTGGGGTTGAGGAAGGAGAGAAAGGAGGACAGAAGTCCCAAGAGAAACTGTTTGCTAGGAATTCGCTTAGGGTCGGACACTTGCACTCAGTGAATGTGTGTGTGGGTGCTCACATCCAAGTCTTTTCCACTGAAGTGGTGGGGACGGTTTGGAAGCCAGGGCCTCCTGCATGTTAAACATGAGCTCTACTGTGAACTACACCCAGGCCTAGAAGCAGGCTTTTTGCTTTCCGTTCAGTCTAGCAATCCTGCTTCAGCCTCTGTAGGGCTGGGGTTACAGGTGTGGGCCACCATGCCTGGTGGGAAGCAGGCTTTTTGAGCAACTACCTTGTGCCATCCAGAAGGAAACAAAGTAATTGAAACCTAATTGCCACTCTCAGGGCCTTAGAGCTAAGAGTATGTAGTGGTGTCAGGGACTGTGAAGGGCCAAGACTATATATCCTGCTTGCGAGCTAACAAGTTGGCCTGCCGTAAATTCAGAGATCCCTGGACAATGGCGGGACCTCAGACTCCTGAGCAAAGACTAAGCACAATTTAAACTTCATCTGCACGTAGTTCTCCTTGTCCTGTGTCTGGGGGGATGTAGAGCAGCTGAGTTTAGGGACCTGGACTTTTAAGGGGCTGCTAGCACCCAGCTTGTTTGGTGGGTGTTTGGAGACAGGGTCTTCCTGCCAGGTAGTTCAGGCTCAGCTTGAACTCACTGCATAGCCCAGGTTGACCTTGAACCTGCAGCAGTCCTCCTGGTTCAGCCTCCTGAGTGCTGGGATTACAGGTGTGTGCCAGGAGACCTGGTTAGGGAACTCTTTTATAGAAGCCAAAGGAGGGCAGTATCAGGTGGGGTTGCTCAACAGTGTCACCCAGTAAGGAGAGGTCAAGGGAGTAAAGACCAAGGATTAGTAACAATTCCTGTGGAACAAACTGCCCTGTAAGTCAATGGCTTCACCAATAAACAGTATCAGAAAGTTTCTGTGGGTCACAGATCGGGGACTGGCTTAGCCAGGAAGCTGTGGCTCAGAGCCTCTCAAGAGGCTGCAGTCGAGCCAGGCGTGGTGGCACATGTCTGTAATCCCAGCACTCGGGAGGCTGAGACAGGAGGATGGTTGTGAGTTCGAGGCCAGCCTGGGCTACAAAGTGAGCTCAAGGCCAGCCTGAACTGCAAAGCGAGACACTGTCTCAAAAAGACAAAAAAAAAGAGGCTGCAGTCATCAGAAGGGCTGACTGTCCTAAAGGCCCTGTTGCCAAGACAGCACTGGCACATGGCTCCAGTTTCTCACCTCAGGTGCTTCTCCATTGGGCTGCCTCAGTGTCCTTGGGGCGTGGCAGCAGGTGACATGAGACAGCAAGACTGCAGCTGCCATTTCTTCTGTCATCCGGCCTCAGAAACCCCGAGGTCCTTGCTCCTTTTCCTGTTCTGTTAAGAGTGAATTCCTGGGCTGGGGATGTAGCTCACCGGCATAAGCACTTGCCTGAGGTCATGAGTTTGATTCCTGGTACAAAAAAAAAAAAAAAAAGATTCCCAGTACCAAAAAAATAGAGTGAATTCTTGCCAGGTGTGGTGGCACACACCTGTAATCCCAGCACTTGGGAGGCTGATGCAAGAGGATCGTTGTGAGTTCAAGACCAGCCTAAGCTACAAAGTGAGCTCAAGGCCGGCCTGAATTGCACAGCAAGACCTTGTCTCAAAAAGACACACACACACACACACACACACACAAAGAAGTGGAAAGTTAGAAAGCTGAGGTCAGGTGGTACCCTCTCCCCTGATGGGAGCAAAGGAACTGCCGTGACTGCAGCTCTGTTTGTCTATAGGCTCAGGTTGATGTCAAGTTCAACCCCTCCGCCTAGCAGCTTGCGCCTGGCATTCTCAGAGCTGGAACAGCTTGTCTGCATGGTTTGCCTCTTGCAGGCCCGTGCCTGTGATCAACCTCCAGCTTCAGCTGCTCCCCACAGCTGGGATGCCAGGTGTGCACCACATGCCCCACTTATTAAAGTATGTTAAGTCCATATATCTACTTTCTAAGATGAATGTATACATTATACACTGCAAACATGTACTACTAATAAATGAGAATTAGAAATATCAAAAAAATAGAGAGAGAAAGAGGCAAAGCTCAGCTTACTTCAAGGTTATAAGAAAAACAGAGAGAAGCCCTGAGCACACATTCCCTGCACATAGGAGAAGCTCCCTACGGAGTGACCTTGGGATGGAGCCGGTTCCTGGAAGCCACGCTGGCCCAGGTCACAGACCACTCCCAGTCATAGGTAGGCCAGGGTGCTTCAGAGCCACACCCTGCTGATGTCTCGCTGTCCTGCTGTCAGGTGAGACCCTGGGTCCTTTCACAGCCCAGCTCAACGAAGCCCACCACAGCTTCGGGCTGATTTCCTAGTCACGAGTCCGCTTCCTCAGAACATCTGTGGCACTGGTTGTACATTTCTCCAATATTGCTTTTTGAAAATGCCCAAACATACAGGAAGGTTGAAAAAATTGTATACATTCAGCCCTTTGTATCCATAGGTTCCACATCCATGCACTGAACCAACTGTATAACAAAAATGTTAGGAAAAATTGCAATGAGACTGAACAGCAACAGGTTTTGACATTATTCTCTAACAAATGCACTGTAACAACTACTTACACGGCATTGACACTGTATTAGGTACTATAAATTATCTAGAGATGGTTTGAAGGACATGGAGGAGGGCCGGGGATATAGCTCAGCAGCACAAGTGCCTGCCTGGCAAGCACAAGGTCCTGAGTTCAACTCCCGGTACCCAAATAAATATATGAGGGAGCCCAGCATAGTGGTGCACACCAACAATCCCAGATCTTGGGAGGCTGAGGCATAAGGTTCTTCATGAGTCTGAGGCCAGCCTGGGCTACATAGTAAGACCGTGTCACGAAAGAAGGAAGGAATACAGGAAGCTGTGCACAGGTTATATGTACATGCTACCCCATGTTCTATGAGGGACTTAAGTGTCTGTGGACTTTTTTGTTTTGTTTCTTTCTTGTTTAGTTTGTTTTTTTGAGGCAAGGTCTCATCATGCAGTTCAGGCTGGCCTTGAGCTCACTTTGTAGCCCAGGCTGGTCTCAAACTCTCAATGGTTCTCCTGCCTTGTCCCGACACGCGGGTAGTCAACAGAGACCCTAGACGGGGAGGGTGGAATAAAGAGACAAGAAACACAAGAAATGGAGACAAGAGTCCGATCAAGTCTCGTTTATTGAGCGGAAAGCTCGGGTTTATATACAGTGCGGAGCGGGGATTGACGTCAGCGGGTAACTAAGCAACGGAGGGAGGTCCAAACATCACGCGAGGGTGGTCAGAGCATCAGGCGATAGCATGTGACTATATCACGTGACATTACGTGATTTACAGGAAACTGACCAAATATGGAAACCAGAACTTAACTCATAAGATGGCTGGTAATTTACAAAATGGATGCTGGCCGCAAGTCTCTCGGCAATACAAAATGGGTGCCGACCGCAGGTCTCTCAGCGGTCTCCCACACTGCCTCAGCCTCCCAAGTGCTGGGATTACAGGCCTGCGCCACCACACCCCACTTTTGTTTTGTTTTTTTGAAACTGGATCTGCCTATGGAGTCCAGGCTGGACCCCATGTTGGCTTTGAACTCATGTTGTCTCCAGTCCTTGTGTCCTTATGCACTGAGATGGACTCATATATAAAGAACTGCCTAAGAGTCCACTGCTTCAGCCCATCCTTGTCATGGTTTGTAACTCTTGACTGAGACAGTTGCCTTGGAGATTTTCCCTTTAAAATTTTTGGTGGGGCTGGATAAGGTGACTTGCACTCGAAACTCAGTGCTCAGGAGGCTGAGATAGGAGCATCCCTGCAAGTTTGAGGCTAGCCTGGGCCACACACTGAGTTCAGGCCAGCCTGAGCAACATGGCCAAACCCTGTCTCAAAACCAAAATAGTGGGCCAGGGATATAGCTCAGCAGTACAAGTGTCTGCCTCGCCAGTGCAAGGTCCTGATTTCGACTCCCAGTACCACCAAAAAAAACTGCATTGTTTCTTGCAGAGAATGGTGGCTCATGCTTGTAATCCCAGCACTTGGGAGGCTGAGGCAGTAGGATCCTTTCGAGTTCAAGGCTAGCCTGGGCTACAAAGTGAGCTCAAGCTTAGCCTGAACTGCATAGCAAGACTCCCCCCCCCAAAAAAAAATAGCTGTTGTGAGGCCTGAGCCTGCCCCATGAAGTTAGACGAGGAAGGGAATGCTGGCTTCTCCGCAGACCTGTCACTGGGTCCCTGCTGAGAATGTCCCGTGACTCACATCCACAGTCACCTGCGTCACTGTGTGGCTGCCCTGTGTCTTGCAGCTGGGTGGGCGGGGGTAGAAGAAGGGCGAGGATAGTTCTGAGGCCTGGGAAGTCACAAGGGCAATTTGGCCGGCGGCCATCTGGACTTGCCCTACGGAGAGAGGGTGAGGAGGGAGCCAGAGGGACAATGGACCATTGTTTCTGCCATGGGAGGTCGGTCAGATTAACCTTGGGTGACCCATGGTCCTTCCTGCTCATCTGTGTCCCCCTGGAGCTCTGGATGGATGGGAAGCAACTTCCCAGGGCTACTCATGGCTGTAAGGATGAATAGTCAGGGACTAACTTCAAGGGCCACCCTCTACACACGACTACCAGAAGGACAGAACTCTGAGTGCACAACTTGCCTCTTCAGGAGCGCTCGTAAATTAATGCACATCAGAGAGGCTGAGGCAGGCTTGGTGGCACAGCGCTATGTTTGCAGCACTCAGGCAGGAGGATCACCGCAAGTTCAAAGTCAGCTTAGGCTATATAGCGAGTTCAAAGCCAGCCTGCACTACATCATGAGACCCTGTTTCCAAAAGCAATAAGTAGGACCGGGAATATAGCTCAGTGGCGTAAGTGCTTGCCTGGCAAGCTCAAGGTCCTGAGTTTGGTTCCTGGTACCAAAAAAAAACAAAATCAAAAACAAATAAATAAATAAATGTTCAAGCCCTCCAGCACAGCTTTGTTGAACACTAATTACCCAAGGCATCAACAGAATTTATGTACACTGAAAGAATTCTGGAGTCGGACAGGTTGGGGCCACTAGATTGAGCCAAGATTAACCCACTTCTCTCTATGAGAACTCCTTGGAGCCTCAGCACTGTCATGAGGATGCTCTGACTGGCTGCAGTATGAAGAACCTCAAAAGGTTCATGTCCCGTGAGGGATGAGCAACCTTAAAACCCTGCCCAAAGCAGCTGCGCCTGCGACCTGACTGCTTCCTCGAGGGCCAGCATGGCCACCATGGAAATGCACCGCTGGGATGTGCTGAGCTGAGGCCCAGAGGCTAAAGGCTGCGGCTGCTGCCTTTCTGTCCCCACCAAAGCCTCAGGGCTACTCCCAGCCACACCCAGACTCCTTTGGCTTGGAGAGAGATACATCCCCATGTCCCACCAGGTCTCCCTTCAAGCCAAGCCGCCAGCAAGCTACCCAGCAGGCTGTGCCATACAAGTTAAGGACCACTGTCTGTTGAGGCCTACAGGGGTTCCATGAAACATAAAGCGCATGCTCCATAAACAGAATGATCAGGGCCATTTACAGTCATTGTGTTTTTCTACTTTCCCTGTTAGATGATTCACTCTTAACTAGGCATATTAACTCTTTTTTTTTTGGTACTAGGACTCAAACTCAGGACCTTGTGCTTGCCAGGCAGGCACTTATGCCACTGAGCTATATCCCCAGCCTGGCATATTAACTCTTAACTAGACATACCTGAAATCTCGGTGTCTTGGTTATTTTTCTCTCATTACTGAGACAAAATACCCAACACCCAAAATGAAGGAATTAAAGGTTTATTTATCTTACAGTTTGTGGAGGTTTTAGTCCTTACTTGGCTGGTTCTGAGGCAGAATGGTACATGGCAGAGGGCAAACTGTTCATGGCAGCAGAGCACAGCAAATACCACAAGCAAAAAGGGAGGAACGGCTGCAAGCAGCCTCCTTTTCTTCCCTACATTGTAAACAACCTACCCCCACCCAGGGGGTGTGTAGCTCTCAGGCAATCTCCATGCCCTCCTCTTCCACAGGCTGAGGATGTTTACAAAGTAAGCACCCCAGCTTTCTCCTGAGTCACTCAGCTAAATCTCTAGATTCCCCAAGTTGACACAATGTATCAACCATAACACTAGGCTACTTAGGAGGCTGAGGCAGGAAGATCCCAAGTTCGGGCCAGCATCAGCAACTTATCAAGACCCTGTCTACAAATCAAAAATTAGAAAGGGCTGGAGATGTACCTCAGAGGTAGCACACTTGCCTAATGTGCACGAAGCCATGGGTTCAAACCCCAGGATCTCTCTCTCTCTCTCTCTCTCTCTCTCTCTCTCTCTCTCTCTCTCTCTCTCTGCCACTCTCTCTCACATACTCCAAAATTTAAAAAAAGAAAGATTATGTCTTAATTACTTTCTCATTGCTGAGACAAAATGTTCAACACCCAGAATTAAAGTAGACATTTCAGTGCGTGGTCTGCCGGCTCTAAGGCAGGTTGGTGCGGCAGATGAGCAACAGCCCACGGCAGGGCAGACCAAAAGCAGCCAACAGCAAGCCTCGCTTTCCCTTTTAGCTCAACCAGGCTGCAAGCTATTGGTTGATGCCACCCACACCCAAGGTAGGGTGGGGCTTTCCATTATCCACAGCTAGAACTACGCTAAATCAGTCAAGGGACCCATCGAGTTTTCACACCCATAACCAAGGACCACATACACATGATCCAGCCACTTCCCGAAAGCCCTACCTATAAGCACATGAGGTTTTGAGAAACATCTCTATACAAGCCATAACAGTATTAACTCCTGAAGGTGGTCAGCATGATCTTCCCTGACTCTCCAGAAGTGCCTGAGATACAGGCAAAAAGTAGTTGTTAAATTCTGTGGTGGTGGTGGGGGGGGGTTTGATCGTTTGAGGAAGGAAAGGGGTATGGCAGAGGGGAGGGGCAGAAAGTCCGCCAGGAGAAACAAGCCAGGAGAAACCAGCCAGGAGAAACCAGCCAGATCAGCCAGAGGTTCGGCGGAATGAAAGCGCGGAGGGCCCTGTGTCTGCGGGGTCTACATCCACAGATCCAACCGCCACACTAAAATAGTGCAGGTGGGAAATATTCAAACAGAATAGCATTTGCACAGTATCAGGTATTTAAAACCACCTGGAGATGGTGTAAAGCATACGAGAAGAAGTCACAGGTTATATGCAAGCACTGTGCCATCTACATAAGGGACTTGGAAGACTTAGGTATGGGGGAGTCCTAGATCTCCCAAGGATACTAATGGACACCTATTTATACAATACACAGTACGAATAAGAAACATAGCTGGATATGGTGGCACACAGACACAAGGCTGAGGAAGACTGAGGCAGGAGGATCACTGAGAGTTTGAGGCCAGCCTCGGCTGCACAGTGGGTTCAAGGCCAGCCTGAACTAAATAGGGAGACCCTGTCTCAAAAAACAAACAAAAAGAAATTTATATAAAATATTTATATATGACTATGTTATAGCCATATATAAAAGATACATATTTAGTATGTATTTACAGAACAGAACCACAATTTCAGACACAACTAACTCAGGGCCGGGGGCCTGTAGCTGCACTCCAGACCCAGAGGTGATTATCTCTCAACCTGCTTTAGCAGTGAAAGACTGAGCTCAGTGCAATGAGTTAAAAATGGCAGGAAACCAAAAAAGGAAACTGCGAAGCATGTGACAGTGTGTCAGTGCAGGGACACTGTTAGGACATCAGAACCGGGGCATTCTTGCCTACTTCAGACCACTGCTTTTTGTCTTCTTCAGGGTGTCAGGTCATCCTGGGGTCAGGGTTTCCCCAGGGAGGCCAACCTGGAGGGGAACCACAGCAGTGGTCCCCAGAGTCACCTAACGTGGGGCTTTGCAGGAGGAAGCTATGGGATTTCTGTGTGTTTAGCCTGCGGGCCCTGCTCTGGCTTGGCTTCTGGAGAAGCTGCAAAGGACTTTGCCTGTCCGCAGAGCCAGCATTGTTGTCTGACAGGAGGCAAGCTATTCCCAAAGTCTCTCGCTATGTAGTTCAGGCTGTCTTTAGACTCCTGTCAATCCTCCTGCCTCAGCCTCCCATGTAATCCTCCCGACCCCCCTCCACCCCAGGGAGATTACAGGTATGTCCCAGCAGGCCCACCTGGGGATGTTTTTTGCAAGGAAGGTCGGGAGGTGCCTATGGTCATGGCTGCAGCCACATTTTCCCTACAGTTAGAATCCACCCAGATCATGCTACTCCAATGTGGAGACTAAACTACACCAGGGACACCCCCTTCAAAGCAGCATCAGATCTGAGTTCCCATCCATGTTGTGAGACAAGATACAAACACACCCTTTGAATGAATCACTCTCTGTAAGGCCAAGGACAGGCATACTTCATTCAATATAGGTAGGTCCAAGCCAGGTGTGGTGGTGCATGCCTGAAATCCCAGTACTTGGGAGGATGAGGCAGGACGAGCTCTGCAAGTTTGAAGCCAGCCTGGATTACATGAGTTCAAGCCCAGCCTGAACTGAAGAGTCTGTCTCAAAAGCCAAAAAGAAACAAACAAAACTATTGAAAACAGGGTTAAATAACCCTAAATTATTGCAGGCTGCCCGCAATCTCCCAAGCGAGTGGATGGATGAAGGCGTAAATAAAAAATGAGACAATGGAATATGATCTCAGGGCTTCCAGGAGGGACTAATTCTTTTCCACCTTCTGTATTCTCTGAATTAGCCAAAGACGTTTCTGGGTTGCCCGTTTTTATTAGATTTTCAAATAACGGAGGGGGAATACTGAAGAAAATGCAGGAATCTGAGCAGGAATCTGGGCAGGACTCGGGAATCCTTTCAAGGACTCCTCCAAGGACTATTATGTTAATTTAGGAGAGCTAAGTTATCTCAAGGAAGGCTTCACAGCAGGGCTGCAAGCCATAGTTTCCTTACAGTTAATGGAAGTAGAAGACAGACATCCTCACCTGCAGGACCTTGTCCTTGAGGTGTCACAGAGTCACAGGCCAATACAGGCCTCAGCAGTGACCAGCGACTCAGAGGTTCATTTACTGTGAATCAACAGCCCATCTGCAGACAATGTGCCTAAGCTTCGGACAACTCCCAAGTAATTATGAAAAGCCAATTGGTTAATATTAAGTCCTGCTCAGAGCCACTTCGTAGTGGTCCCCAACACAAAACAAAATGAAAACCAGGATGTGGTTGAACATGGTGGCTCATGCCTATAGTCCCAGCACTGGGAAGCTGAGGCAGAAGGGTAAGAAATTTTGAGCCTAACCTGGACAACCTGGTGACTTAACAGAGACCGGTCCGTGAACAATAGAACTCCCAAACAGCCAGTTGGAATTTGAAGCAGCGCTTTTTAATAGTTGAGCTCAATGACCCTCACTCATACCTGTTTCAAGGCTGAGAAGTGAAAGCCCCGAGCCCATTGTACGCAGGGCTTATAAAGACAAAAACCACAATGAATACAGGGGTGCAGCAGGCACATTGTGCTTGGGTAACTGTCCTGTTTCTGGCAGGGACAGACAATGCTCTTTGAGTTCTTTCTGAGAAAGAACAAAGAACCTTTAAACAGTAATTTTGTTACCATACACGGACTTTAGCTGTTTGAGGTGAATCAGGGGTCAAGCATGGGGTCAGTCTAGCAAGCAGCTGGGTACTTGGGCCATTACATTAACAAGACCCTGTTTCAAAAGAGGGGACAAGCTAGAGATGCAGTTAATTTGAATGAGGCAGGAGATTGGGGCATAGCTTGCTGGCTAGGCAAATGGGTGTGACCTGTCAATCATGGAGATCCAGGACATGCAAAGAAGCCCCGCAACCCAGAGCGATCAGAGCGTGTTGTCTTCAATTCTCTGGAGAAATCAGGACAGACCAGTGCTGGGGATGTAGCTCAGTAGTAGAGTGCTTGCCTGCATACAAACAAGGCCCTGAGTTCAATCCTCTGTGCCACAAAAAAAAAAAAAAAAAAAAAAGGCAGCCCAGCCTAGATCTGATGTCAGCCTGAGGAGTGGGGACTAGAAAAGATGGCTGCCATGGAGCTCTGGGTCCACTCTCTCACTGCAGTGTGTGCCTCTTTTCTTACTTTTAACTGGCCCACACTTGCTCTGCTGAGCATATTTCTCCCCTACACACACCCTTTTTTTGACAAGGTATTGTTATACAGTTCACTTCAGGCTGGGCTTGAAGTTGCTATGTAGTCCAGGTTGGCCTCAGACTTGTGGTGATCCTCCTGCTTCAGCCTCCTGAGTGCTGGGATAACAGGCATGAACCACTATGCCTGGCCCTTTTCCTAAATTAATTAGTTAGTGAACTAATTAATTTATTTATATTTTTGAGACAGGGTTTCACTATGCTGTTTGGGCTGGCCTTGAACTCACTTTGTAGCCCAGGCTGGCCTTGAACTCAAAGTGATCCTCCTGCCTCAGCCTCCCAAGTGCTTGGAATTACAGGTGTGTGCCACCATACCTGGCCTAAATTTATTTCTATTTTTCATTTTATTTTTGTTTTGTTTTGAGACAGGGTCTCATTCTGTAGCTCAGGCTGGCCTTGAACTTCTAGTGATTCTCCTGCCTCAGCCTCCCACATGCTGGGATTACAAGTGAGCACCACAACACCCGGCTTGGCCCTAACTTTAATAAACGCAAAATCTCCCTATCTTTTGTTCTTGTTTTGTCCAGTTCTTCATTCAGAACAAGAATTGCCAGGGATATGCCCAGTGGCACAAGCGTTTACCTGGCAACTGCAAGGTCCTGAGTTCGATTCCTGGTACAACAACAACAAAAAAGAACAAGAAGAATCTAGAAAGAATCTCTAGAAGGCGTCTCCAGCACCCTAGAAGCCAGTAATGTGAAGACCCTGGCTCAATCCCCAGTCCTGGAAAAGACAAAACTCTGCTGGAGAGGTCAGCTAAGGCCAGAGCAAAGCCCAGGAAAGAACAAGCGCACTCCAGTTCTCCCCTGCATGACGTTGCAGTCATGGAGTCACTGAAGGATGTGGGGGCCCAGCTGGGGGCCCCAGGCAGAGCAAGGGGGCACAGAGCTGGCTGACCTCAGTCCCAGGCCCACCTCACAGCTGGAGAATCACAGTGAGGGCCCCGGTGACCAAGGCGGGGACACAGATAACGTGGAAAAAAGGGATCTGGTCTCCGTTACTATTTGGTTATTGTCGCTGTTACTGGAAATTGGACCCAAGGCCTTAGACTGATGCTCTCTTCCCAACCCTTATATCTTTTACTTTGTGACAAGGTGTTGCTAAATCTCTAAATTGCCTAGGCTGGGCTACAATTTGAGGTCTTCCTACTTCAGCTTCTCAGAGTTCTGGGATTATAGAATATGTGATTTCTTCCTTCCTTCCTTCCTTCCTTCCTTCCTTCCTTCCTTTCTTTCTTTCATTCATTTTTTTTTTTCCTTTTTGAGACGGGGTCTCGCTATGCAGTTCAGGATGGCCTTGAGCTCACTTTGTAGCCTAAGCTGGCCTTGAACTCGCAATGATCCTCCTGCCTCAGCCTCCCAAGTGCTAGGATTACTAGCATGCACCACCATACCTGGCTGTGATTTCTTAACTGAAACATTTAAAAAGTATATGTACTATTCCACTTAATCCCAGCCCAAACCAAGTGAGAACACAGCAGTAAGTCACTGTCACTACTGCAGGTGAAATTGGACAGCCTTGGAGCCTGACCAGCCCTGTGCAGAGGAACTCCACTGAGCAGGATAAAGGCAAAGATGTGAGACACTCCGAGGCCAGCCAGGCCACTGGGCCAGGTGTAGGACAGTATGCAGGGGCCCAAATGCTTCCGCTGGGCTGGCAGTGTCTGCAGCTCATCCCAGAGAAGGCGGGAGAAACAAGGTGAGCTTCCATGTCATGGCAGAGGTTCCTGAGCACCCTTATTGCAGGAAGAACATTTTCCTTGCCCTTTTGGTGCGTTTTCAAATTTTTATTAGAAGTGTTATTATGGTTATGATTATCATTTGCAGTGCTTGGGACTGAGCTCAGGGACTCCAGCATGCCAGCCAGAGTCTGCTGTCACTGAGCGAAATCCTCAGCCCTTAGGTGCTTTTACAGCCTTCCATTTGATTGTCTGAGACAGGGTCTCGTTTTATAATGCAGGCTGACATTGAACTCATTTATGTAACCCATGCTGGCCTTGCACTCATGGAGATCCTCTTGCCTCAGCCTCCTGAGGTGCACAGGGTTGTGCCACCACACCCAGCACTATACTCTTCTTTTTCAACTCAGGATTTCATTTAACCCAGAGAGGGCCCTAGTGCAAAATATAATTTAGTTGGCCTGTGAGTGAGGCAGCTGTTATCAGGTAGCACCTTCTAAAAGTGGCTCCTCAGTTAAACGTTACCAGGCTCAGGACTGCTCATCTGTCAGTCTGGAGTTGGATTCCAGGTTTTCCTCATCTCAAACAAAGAATTACATGAAATGAGCAAAAAGCAGTGACAAAGTGTACCTCAACAAGTAAAAGTGAAGCGTGAGGGAGAAACTGGTCTGCAGAGTGAGTTTGGGCTGAGTACGAGGAAAAAGCAACATATAAGTACATCCTGAAGGACACAGGGCAGGATAGCATGAGGAAAGCATGGTAACAAGCTCTTCTTGTTCAAATCTGGAGCAAACCTTCGAGAACATCTACATGCGGGTCCTGGGAGGCAGTGTTACGACCTCACATCTCAGGCTGACGGCAGGTGTAGGCCATCCTGTTGAAAACCTGCTTGAATTCTTCGGAGAAGACCACATGCAGGGCTCTAGGAACTGTTCTGCACACCTGTCCCAGGATCTTGCCATTAACAAGTCACACCCCCCTTCCCAGCCAGCTCTGCCATGCCCCAATTGCCTGTCTTATAGCTAGCTAGGGAAAAGGCCTGAACTAGAGTTGGGTCTTTGGTGGGGAGGTTTGTTTGGCACCAGGAATTGAACTAATGATCTTGTGCCACTGAGCTGTATGCCCAGCCTCTGAGACAGAGTGGGTGACCCACCTTATTGATAAGAATTAAAATAAGAATAAACTAGGCATGGTGGTGCACACCTGTCATCCCAGCACTTGGAAGGCTGAGGCGGGAGGATCAATGTGAGTTCAAGGTCAGCCTGGGCTACAAAATGAGTTCAAGTCTAACCTGAACTATATAGCAAAACCCTATCTAAAAAAAAAAAAAAAAAAAAGTAGGCATTGAAGTAGGACTTTGGACCAAGAACAAATTTCTTCAGGCAGCATGGAATGCACTCCTACTTAGTAAACTGAGCTGCAGCCCCACCCTCCTAAACTCCCTAGTTTCCAGGAATTTAAAATGCAAAACAAACAATTTTTCTTTGACATCTTAGTTTCCCTTATCTTCTCCATGCGGAGTAACTGGGTTAGAGAGCCTGAGGTCCAGCTGGTCATTTTAAATCCAGAGAGCCCCCTGGGATAGGTGGCCACTACTCAACTGAGCAATTTCTGGGCAACACTGATCCATAAAAAATTCTGGGCTGAGGTGCCATTGGAAATTCACTTTTCAGATTCCCCTTCTGGAGAAACCAGGAGCCTTTCACTTCTTATTTCCAACAAGAAACTCCCCCACTTCCTCCTTTTGCCTTGAGACTTCGTTCTTAGGTTTTGTGAGCTCTTTTTGTACAGCTAACTGCTTTAGGAAGACACAGTGTTCCTGCCAACCTCTCCAGGAAAAAGTGAGCCACTAATGTGGGACTTTTGCTGTGATTTGCTTCATTAAGAGAAGTTAGTTTGAAGACTGAAGGCTGATGTTTCATTGGAATCTGGATTTACACAGTGGCGTTTGTGAATTCTTTACCTGTGGTTCCAAACAAGGAGACCCAATAAATAGCAAGTACAGATGAAAGGGCAATAATACAGAACAAGACTTCATGATGATGCGGAACTGGATTCTGCCAGGAAATCTGCTCTTGGCCGCCTAAAAAGTGGAACCTGGCCTTGAAAGATATGGGAGACTGTCTTAGTTACTTTTCTTGTGGTTGAGAGAAAATACCCAACACCCACAGTTAAAGAGAAGAGTTTATTTAACTCACACTTTGTGGAGGTTTCAGTCCGTAGTCGGCTGGCTCCGAGGCAGGGCAGCACATGGCAGAGGAGAAATAGGTCATGGCAGGTGGAAGACAGCAAAGCAACAAGGAAGGACCACAGCTGGTCCATTCCTTACATCTCATCCCGCCTACTCAGGGCGGTTGGCACTCTCTCCCTTAATCCTTGTGCTCTTGGGCCTAGCACTGCACCATGACTCAACCCCAGCATCACACACTCTAGATCCAGCCACCTCTGAAAAAGCTCCACCTGCGACCACATGAGACTTGAGGGGACATCTAGACACAAGCCATAAGGGAGACCAATGAGAAGAAGTTTTAGGGATAAAGAGGTTTTATCTGTTATCACTACCACTTAACAAACTTCGTGGTTGACCACATCAGTGTATGAGGTCTGTGGCTCTGAGTGTGAGCGGCCAGCTCCCCTGGTTGTCTTTTGCTGTTACATGGGGACTGGGCTCTGCCTGGCCTCTCGCCAGGCGGATGTTTCATCCCACCTACCAGACAGGAAGTGAAAGCTACCAGGCGCCTTGACTGCATTAGTCACATAAGATCACTCCCACCAAGTTTTGTTAAAGCAAACCCTAAGGTCAGCCGTTCCATGGTAGAAATGAATCACTCAGAGAACAAAGGCCAACGCAGAGGACACAGTTCCCACTCAGAAGACCTCTGTGTGGTGGGAGATAAGCGGCATCCACAGACCCCTGACCAAGCATCCGCAGGGCGCTGGGCGGCCTGAGGGGCCCCAGGAGAGCCTTGGCCAAGGCTGTGAGAGGAGAGAAAACCGCACGTGAGACAGACAGGGAACAGGAGAGGGCAGCCCAGGCATCTGAAAGCACGCTTTCATAGGGAGGTCAGGAGCGGGAACCCACCCGGCTCTCAACCGTGCTTTTCTTGTTCACATCTGGGATCTGCAGTCCTATCAGGGATCTGTAGTGCTGCCTTCCTTCCACACCTTGTGAAGTGAACAGGAAGAGACTCTTGTTCCTTAGAGACAGGGACCTGAGAGACCAGGAGCCTGAGGGCTGGCACAAGAGACAGGAGCCTCTGAACCCCCTGGCAGGTCTCTGACCCAGGCCCAGGATTGTCCTTGTCCTGCTGCTCCCAGGGCCGCCCTGCCCCTCTCCTTGCAGGGCCTCCGGGAGCCCGACATCTTCTGTTTCTAACTCTCCCCGTGACAGGCTTGGAACTGGACCTGGCACCAGTCTGTGGCAGAACTCCCAGGCAAGGCAAAACTCAGAGCAGTCCTCCTGCCTCAGCCTCTCAACTGCTGGGATTACAGGCGTGCACTACCATACCTGGCTGTTTTATACCCTTTATATACAAAGTTTGAGCACCCCTAATCTGAAAATCCAAAACTGTTTTTTGTGGGGGGGCGGTTTGAGTGTGAGTTTCAGCTTTTGGAGTATTTGGGATTTTCAGATTTGGGGATCAGCTAGTTAAAAGCTATGCAAATGTTACAAAATTGGAAAATCTCTGAAATCTGAAATCCTTATTTCTGGCCCCAAACATGTTGGATAAGAGATACTCAAATTATATTAGCTCATCCACCTTTGTTTTTTTTTTTTTTTTCATCCACCTTTGTAATGACCCTAGAGAGGTGGATATTATCATACCTCAGGACGGAGGGGCACAGCGGGCATGGTGCATGGCACATGCACATCCAGCTACTTGGGAAGCTGAGGCAGGAGGATTACAAGTTCCAGCTCCGCCTGAGACTTAGTGAGAGTTTGTTTCAAAGTAAAAAAAAAAAAAAGGCTGAGAAAATAAAAAACAAAAACCAAAACAAAACAAAAACAAACCAGGGCCAGGGATACAGCTCAGTGGCCCAGCGCCCACCTGGCAAGCACAAGGTCCTGAGTTCGATTCCAGGTACCAAAAAAAAGGGGGTGGAGGCTAAGGATCAAAATCAATGTGAAGGTTCTGGGCTCAATCCCCAGTACAGGAATAATAAAAAAGAGGAGCATAGAAGCTGAGTCACTCCACAGGGTAACACAGCTAATGGGCAGGAGATGAAATCTGAATACCTGAATCCAGGCCCCTGGCTGCAGAGCTCAGGTTCCTAACCAACAATGCTACACTGCTTCCCAGTACTACAAAGCACGACACTGCAGCAGGGGAGGAAACCCAGGCAGGACGGTGACTTGCCTGAGCCAGCAGGAAAGCGGCCCATTACAATGGGAGACATTCCCACGCCGAAGGGCGGGTTTCCCAGCAGGAAGAATTACAGGGGCCATGGGTTCAGTCCTGAGTGAAAAGCCAAAGGCAGTAAGTTAAAAAAAAAAAATTTTTTTTTGAGACAGAGCCCAGTTCGACAGGCCTCGAACTCTTGGGAATCATCCTGCCTCAGCCTTTTGAGCGTTGGAATTATAGACATGCACCACCCACCACGCCCAGCAGTAAAAATTTTGAATCCAGTCTAAAACGCATCCCTGCTCCAAAATGAAAACATTTTAAACACACTGACATGTTCCCCTTCACACTTCCCGCTTCCTTCCTTCCTTCCTTCCTTCCTTTCTCCTTTCCTCCTTCCCTTTTCTCTTTCCTTCTTTCTTTCATTTTTTGAGACAGGACCTTGCTATGTAGCCCAGGCTGGCCTCCACCTGGCAGCAACCCTCCTGCCTCAGCCACACCAGTGCTGGGATTACATCTATGCACCCGCTGCCCAGCTGGCAATAGCTACCTTTAAACACAGACACCGACGAGGACAAAGTCATGTAACTGGGATCTGCTTGGTGAGCTGACCCACAAGCTGGTCCCCGGGAACAGGGCCGTGCAGGTGTCCCGTGTGTTCACGCCCCTATCTAGAAGGGAGAGGTGGGGAAAAAATAAAATTAAAAAGGGAAAGGCGCAGACTCACCAGTCTTGACCCCCACCCCAACTGGCGGGCAGAAGGGAACTCACCCCCCCACTCTGTCAGGTCAGAAGCTCGACTGCTGCTGTGCCCACCAACGCCAGTGCCACATGCTGGCAGCGGTGGTAAGGAGATGGCTTTGCCACTTTCTTGGCCGCAGCACAATACCTGACACTGGAACTCATGGGTTGACTGTGGCTTACAGTACAGCAGCTCAGCACCGAGGAAGTGGAGTGTGAAGGGAGCAGCTGTGGAAACAGCCTTCTGGGCCAGACACTGTGACCTGCCTCCTCCCGCTAGGACCCCACACATCCTCCTGCCTCAGCCTCCTGACAGTAGTCAGCCACAAGCCCCCATCATACGATCACTTCCAAACACAGGATGCTTAGGGGGCCACTTTGGATCCAACCGCAATAGGCGTGCACACCGCCCTCCACCCAGTGGGACAGACATTTCCGCCAGGCTGGCCTCGCTCCTCTCAGGCCAATGGCTTATCTCCAGTTCACACATTTCCCCCTAAGCGCCCTCCTCCGCAGTCTTGGCTGGACTTGGAATGCTGTCAAGTTGCTCTGTGGACAGGCCGTCACCCACCGCAGAACATCATGACAGAACAGGGCCAGCAGCCCCCCTTCTGAACACCAGGAAAAGGTTCACAGAGGAAGCGCACAAAACTGTTTCTGAGCCAGGCGTGGTGCCGCATGCCTGTAATCCCAGTACAGGGAGGCTGAAGCAGGAGGATGGTTGTGAGTTTGAGGCCAGCCTGGGCTAAAAGTCCATGGCAGTGCATGCCTGTAACCGTAGCACTGTGCGAGGCTGAAGCAGGAGGGTGTAAGCCCATCCTCGGCAATTATTATTTTTTGTCTTTTTGAGGCATGGTCTCGCTATGCAGTTTCAGGCTGGCCTTGAGCTCACTTTGTACCCCAGGCTGGTCTCGAACTCGCAACCATCCTCCTGCCTCAGCCTCCAGAGAACTGGGCTTACAGATGTGCTCCACCACGCCTGGCTCAGCCTTGGCAATTTAGCAAGACTTGCCTCTAAGTAAGAAATTAAAAACTAGGTTGGGGGTGTAGAAAGGGCCTGGTTTCGATCTCCAGCGCCACTACCAAGCCCGCCCGCGCCATCCTCCCACCCAGGGAATGGAACTCAGGACTACGGTGCGCGGCTCCAGCAGCCAGGCCCTGGTCACCCGCCCTCAAACTGCGGTTTGGAACAAAGCACTGTCAGAACCGCCCGGTGCAGCGCCCTCTGCTGGCGCCTTCGGGTAAAGCCGGCCTCTCAGCAAAACAAGGCCTCTAGATCCCATTCAATTTAACCTTTGTTAAAAACTTGCTGGCTCGCAGGTCCACAGGCGCTGCGCCCTCAGCTCCCCAGCGTTTCTTGCGGGCTCGCTTCAGCTTCGGGCCCTGTGCAGCCCAGGTCCTCCCGGCTCCAACGAAGGCCTGAGGATCAGGTGGGCCTCTCGGCGACCGTAGCTTCAGGCCCAGCAAGCGGCCCCACTCCCAGACTGCAGGGTGGGTGAGGCCTCTACACTGGGCGCAGAGCAGGGTCACTCTGGCCACAGTGCAAACGTGGAACGAGGATGTGAGTCACTCTGCTCATGATATCCCGCTCACCTGCAGCAAAACCCAGTCCTTACTGTGTGGACTAAATCTGAACTCGAAGGCCTGTGTGGTTGGAGGCCCCGCTGCTTCTCCACGATTCCAATCACCTTTCTTTTCCCTTGCTCACTCTTTTTTGTTTGCTTTTGAGATACGGCCTCACTATGGGTGCCCAGGCTGGCCTCAAATTTAAGACCCTCCTGCCTCAGCCTCTCGAGGCCTCACTGCCTAATGTTCACAGGAGCCAGTTCCACAGCACCAGTTTTTGTTGTGGCTGTTTTTGTTTTGAGACAGGAACTGGCTAGGTAGTTGAGGCCAGCTCAAACTCACTATATAGCACAGGCTGGCCTCGAACTCGGAGCGATCCTCCTGCCTCAGCCTCCCCAGCGCTGGGAGTACTGCGTTTGCCACCACACCAGCTACACTTGTCCATTCTTAAAAGACCCCTGTACTTGACTGCATTCTGGAAGCACTGTCTGCAAATAACTCAAGCACACTGTCATTTAAGGAGTTTTCCTCCGGACTTTGGCCAGCTTGCAACCCTGGAAGCCCGGTCACTCTCTCCGCCCCACACCCACCGGACTCCTCACTTCAGGCTACTGCTTCAGTTGCTGCTCCAGCAGGTAACAGGTGGCCTGTCCCTCTGCCCTGCCTGTTTTTTGGGGTTTTTTTGGGGGGGCAGCACCAGGGATTGAACTCAGTACCTTGCACTTGCCAGGCAGGTGTTTATTGCACTGACCCCTGCCTGTTTTCTACAGATGCACTTTTTCCGGTCTCAGCACTTGCTCTGGTTCCTGTCTAGCTGTCGCCCAAAGCTTCAGGCGCTCTGAGGCAGCGCTATAGTTAGCTGCGCTCTTTGGAATTGCGGGCTCAGAAGAGGCAGGGCGGTGGGGTGGGTCTGCGAGCCTGGGGGCTGCTCTCCCTCCTCCGCTGCTTCCTGGCCACCCTGCTGGGAGCAGTTTTCGTCTGCCCAGGCCCTGGCTGTGCAGTTTTTGTGTGCAGCCTGCCCAGCAAGGACAGAAAATAACCCTTTCCCCCCCTTAAGCCGCAGCTGTCGGGCTTTTCGCCCCAGGGAGGGGGAAAGGGACTAAACCAGCTCCTCCAGCTGCCTACAAAGCCAGCCTGCTCCACCAGGCCGAATCCACCAGCCACATCTTGGTCAAACAGCCATGTTTTTATTTTACTGAACTTCCTGTAGCAAGACAGCAAACACTGTGCCGGGGGTGAGAAGGTGCCTGATCGGGAGGCGTCCTGATGGGGGGAAGAGAATAGGGGCCGCCTGAAGTAATTTTATTACAATCCTTTTTTTTTTTTTTGGTACCGGGAATGGAACTCAGGACCTTGCACTTGCCAGGTAGGTGCTTGTGGCGCGGAGCTGCATCCCCAGCCCCGCCTGCAGTGACTTTAGAGGGCTCCAGACAGCCGGGTGGGGCGGGGAAGTGCCTTAGCATCCGCGAAGGGGCGGGGCAGATGTGACTCACTCACGTGGTGCAGGAGAGAGGGGAGCGTGGTTAATCACAGCCGCTGCTGAGTGTCTTTCTGGCTGCTGAGGATGATTAGGGTCAAGATGAGGCTGAGTCTCTAAGCCGGCTAATGTGTTTTGCAGGAACCTGCCCCGGCAGCTTATTTCTTTCTTGTCGATTTTATTGTCTTGAAAGACTCCTGAGCGCAGGAACTTGTTTTGTTTACCATAGAAGCATCAGTGCACACACCGGCTTCCTCCCGCACAGCAGGACAGCCCACCCAGGGCACTGTACTCCCAGAGACTCCTACTGTGTGCTCCACTTCAGTGCTTGCAGACGTTAATACATTTGTTCAGTTGTTTTCCTGTTCAACTCTATAGTCGCATTTCATTTCATAGACTAAAATTTCAGAGGCAAAAAATTAAGTTTGAAACTTCCCACCAGGTGCGGTGGCACAGAGCTGGACAAGGTGGTGAATGTCTGTAATCCCAGCACCCGGAAGGCTGAAGCAGGAGGATCCTTGTGAGTTCAAGCCCAGCCTAGGCTACAAAGTAAGCTCAAGGCCAGCTTGAACTGCACAGTGAGACCCTGTCTCAAAATGACGTAAGAAAAAAAAAAAAACAACTTCCTTACAAGGCTTTCAACACAATACAAGATAGTCTCCAGTTTAGTTACTGCTGAAAGATTTTTATAGCAATAATCACCTTTTCACCACTTATTATATTACTATTTTAAACATACATAGCTTACTCTTACAGAAAGGGAATTAAGCTGCGAATGATGGTGCACACCTGCAAGCCTGGCATTTGGGAGGCTGAGGCAGGAGGGTCGTCATGAATTTGAGGCCAACTTGGGCTACACAGCAACACCCTGTCTCAAAAAAAAAGAGGAAAGAAAAAGAAAAAAAAAGAAAAAGAAAGAAGAGAGGGAATTAAGATGCCATGTTTTGGTCCATCAGATTGAAAAGATAAGGAAGTTGAGTAACACCTTGTATTGGCAACGATGTTAATAGGAATCTCCGTTATTGCTACTTGGTAAACCCCTTTTTAAATTCAACCTGACAATATCTAACAAAACTTACAAGGCCACTGACCCAGCAACTTCACTTTCAGCAGCAGATTGTGCATGGGCACCCGACAGAGTAACGTGCTGCAGTGGGATTAGGTGAACAGCAAGCAGTCCAGACGCCCACATCTGCACAATGGTGCAGCACGCCTCTCTGACACCGATGAAGAAGCACTGTCACCTCTCCGTGCTCGCAGGCAATATCGCAGACCTATCACGTGTGGGAAGGACAGTGGCTCCCAACGCCAGGGGCCGGCCTGGTGCTGGTGTGACTGCAGCCTGGTGGTACTCAGCACAGGCCTGGCACCCACAGCGGGGCCCTTCGGTTTCCTGTGGAAGGCAACGGTTCTCCCAGGACTCCGTTACCCAAGATGTGTCACCGGGATCGGTGAAGGACCAGCCCAGACCACTACTCAGTCTGAAGAGACCAAACACGAGTGTCATCGGGATCACAGAACACAAAAATGATCCTCGGCGCCAACAGGAAGCCCTGCTCTTTAAGTCAGAGCTTCTGCCCCACCTCGTTCCTCTCGCCTTGGTCGCTGAAATGCCGCCACATCCAGAGAGCACCTAACACAGAGCAAATCCCTCAACCTGAAAGTCTTCTGCTAAAATCCCCCAGCCCAGGCCATGCGCTGCCTGCTGAGCTCCCCTGCAGGCCACCCAGGCCGGTCTGGCTAGGAGGCCCTGACGCAGGTTGAAACGAGTATGGGGCAAACCACATTTACAATTTGTGTAAAATCATGTAAAAATGGAAGGATGTGTTTGTGTATGCATAGAACTGCACTGCAAAAGTACCCAGGAAACTAGTTAAAAAATAGTTGCCTCTTGTGGATCCCTGCTTGGGCAACATGGTGAAACCCTGTCTCACAAGAGGGACACTACTGGGCATGTAGTTTAGTCCGAAGGCCCTGAGTTGTTCATTTCCTAGTACTGCAAAAACAAACACAGAGAATCAAAACCTAAATAAATTAAGTAAAGGTTGCCTCCTGCTAGGAACACTACAGGCTGAAGCATGGAGGTCGGGGAAAGGTTTTTCAGCATAGTTACCATGTTCATGAATTACTTAAAATAAGGAACATTTTTTTGGTCTTGCTATCTATTCAGGCTGGACTCACACTCCTGGAGAGCCTCTTGTCTCAGCCTCATGAGTGCTGGGATTATTGGTGTACTACCACATGCCTGTAATCTCAGCACTCAGGAAACTGAGGGGTATTGATTTAGAGTTCAAGGCCAGCCTGAACCAAACAAGCAAGACCTTGTCTCAAAAAGCTAAAATAAAAAGACAGTTAAGAAGCATGAGGGCTGGGGATATAGTTCAGCAGCACAGTGCCTGCCTGGCCAACAGCCAAGGTCAAGTTCGATTCCTGCCATTAAAAAAAAAGAAAAGCTTTGGGCATGGTGGCACACACCTGTAATCCCAGCACTCCCAAGACTGAGGCAGGAAGATCATTGTGAGTTTGAGCCCAGACTTGGTTACACAGTGAGCTCAAGGCCATCCTGGACCACATAGCGAGACTGTCTCAAAAAGACAAAAAGAGGCTGCTGCTGAGTCTGAAAAATCCACCCAGCACAGATGGCCTCTTCACAGTGAGACCCGGCCCTTCTGCCTGTGAGTGACATCACACTGGCTTAGCATCTGTGGACTGTGTAGGGTTCGGTGAGCTGGAGCACGCATGTAACAGCAGGGTGTTTGTATAGCTGAAAGCTCCAAGAGGTTCTCCATCTCTGACTACTGGGAATATCAAGTATGTTAATATCGTAAAGGTCTGGGAAGAATAGTACATGCCTACCACCCCAGCACTTGGGAGGCTGAGGCAGGGATATCCTCTGGACAACTTAGCAGTTCAAGGCCAGTCTGGACTATGCAGCAAGCTATCTCAAAAAAAAAAAGCAAAGATTTTAAATAAGAAACTGCAACACAACTTTTAAATGTTTTATTTTTAGTGTTTTTAAAACATTTTAATACAACAAAGATATAAAATAATATATATTAGTTAAATCTGAATTTAATTTAGAATCAAGATATTTACTTATGTACAATGCTGTACTGCACGGTATGCTACCACCCTCACATTGGAAGTAATACTAGTTTCTCCGTGGACGGGGAGCCTTCGGGAAGAATCCGCAGACTTGGACACACCGCTGCAGTCCAAGCTCCCTGCTTCCCCGCTCCCTGTTAGAAACACTTTGCTGCTCTGACAAATCGTGGCTCTCTGAATGGAAAAAGCTGTAAGCAGAACACTCCAAGACTGCGGCTGACTGATAGGATCTCTTGGCTGCGTCCAGGCTTTTCTTTCTCGATCGCCGGCCTGCAGCGCACATGAAGTGCAGCGGGGTCACAGCACTCTTTCTCCTGTGCTTCGCCCCACGGCCTGGAGTCCTGCGGCCTGGAGTCCTGCGGCTGGTCTGGAGGAGGATGTATTTTAAAAATCAGCTTACTGGTAGGTGAGATCGTGGCTTACAGGTTGCAGCTCTGCGCACTGAAGCTGACACACAGGAATGAGTGACTTGTGAGTTCTCTGAAGTAAGTGCTGCTCACCTGCTGTGCGCTCAGAGGGCGACTGAAGAGGGAGGAAGCAAACCCAGATCAGCTGGGCCTCTTCTGTTCTCAGCGGGTAAGAATTTGGGCCTTTGTTACCCAACAACTCTGCACCACAGTGGCACAAGGATAGTTCATTCAGCCTGAACTTGTTTTTCTGACAGCCCAGGCTGGCCTTGAATTCACCCTGCTCTTGCCTGAGGCCCGGTGCTGGGATCCCAGGCGTGCGCCACCATGCCCAGCTCAGGATAAACTTTACAGATACCAACTGTCTAAACAGCCAACCAAAGCTGTCATTAAAACTGATACGCTTTGTTGGCTTTGAAATTGCCTAAATGAAACCGATATTGTTTTTAAAAAGCAAATGGGCCATTCTAAAAGAGAGCTCCTTTGTCTCAGATGCCTGGATGTCTTCAAGAACTGACAAATGGCTTGACTGTAATTACTCTTAGTATGGGATAATGGCAGTCTACAAAAAGGCAAATGTATGAATCAGAGAGTTTAAACAAGACTATGTCTAACATCCTTAAGCATTTTGGATCTAAAGCCTTGAAACTGCCTTTTGCTGGATGCCGTGAAAGGAGCTTAGTGTTGAGTACGGCTTTGGAAGTACACGAGTAATGCTTTCCATATCGATGTTCCTCCAACAGACTGCTCCCTACCGGCTACGGGAGGGTGTGGTTTCTCTGTTCCCGTGTATGGATTACAGAGGTGCTGGAATTCTTAGTCCCAACCTGCCGCAGGGACAGCAGCACAGATCACCGCTCTGTCTGGTCTCATGCTGTCAGCAGCCCCCACACTCCGGTGACGGGGAAGGACTGCGGCCAGGCTCACTGTTGCCTGAGGAGGACATTGACACACGGAGCAGCAGAGGCGGCTGTGTGTCCGCTCTAGCTATTCTGGCCAAGAGAACTATGGAGAGGACGCAATGGTTAGAATTCAGCACAGCCAAAAGCAGCTACCCCCAGTCATGTGATGGTAACATCAAACCCGCCCACTTCAATTCCTTCTCAATGACACTCCCCCGCCTGGTCCTTAAAAAAAAATAAGGGCAACACTACTCCTGGGATCACAGACAATGCGGCCAGCGCTTCCAACAAAAACTCCAGTTTGTGCTCCAAACCCCACTTTGGCTCCCTCGGCACTAAGCTCTCCAGGAAGCAGGCCTCTCACAAAGCTGCAACTGCAGACTCTAATGTGGTTTTAAAAAAGGGAGCCACAGACCTGCAGCTTCTCCACCGGGCCACATTCACACCCAAATGTAAACATAAAGTCTATCTTCACTACAGTTACACTTTTGTTTCTTTTTTTTTTGGCGGTACTGGGGATTGAACTGAGGACCCTGCGCCTGCTAGGCAGGCGCTTATTCCACTGAGCTATGACACCAGCTACAGTTACACTTTTAATAAGGAAAAAAAGCATGAAGACAAAAATTCGGGAAATTCCTGGACAAAACAAAAATGACTAAAATATGAGCTCTGTGTCTGTAAATGACTGAAATAATTTTGTCTCACCGATTTCCAGAAAAGGTCTGGAGATGATTAATTTATGTAAACACTGCCTTACAAGAGTGAAAATAAATTATAAATCTAGCTTACTTTTTTCTCAAAAGAAAGGAGTACGTGCAAACCTCAGAAGTGAGTTTACAATTCTCACTGCAGTCCGGTTAGGCACTCTCCTTGTCAAAAGCTCAGCAAACTTAATTGCCGTTGTATTTTTCTAGCTTTTCCTACAATGGAACCCATTTGAAGGAAAGAAGATATTTACCATTAATAGCTATTTAATATTTTAAAATTAATATTGCCACAGACTTTTTTGGAACATAGTACCAAAAGCTCACATCGGTCCCTCCCTGGCTTAATTCTAACTGTGTTCTGTCATTTGAGAGAAAAAAAGTCAGTAAGGTCTTTTGACCTCAAAAGTCAAACCACTCTAGGGAGCATGGGAAAGAACCTTTATCCTTTGTGATTATGCAATTTCTCTTGATAATGTCTCTAGCACGTAACAGAACCAACAATTTAAGATACTGTAAGATTCTGAATATAAGATTTAAAAGCACAATAAAATTCAAATTTTAATTATGTCCAGAACAGACTCAAATTAGGGTCACTCAGCACTGGCTGAAACATCTTTTCATAATATTCCTCTCCTACCCAATTCATTCAGGCTCCTTTGTAGCTTATACAGGAGTGGAACTATGACTTGAAGTACAAAAATAAAATATTCCCCCTAGATAAGGATGGAGTGGGCTTCTCCTGTGGCCTAATTTTAGGCTTCAGAATGCCAGCACCTCTGCTAACTAACTCCTTGTTAGAAATGGAATGTAAAAACAACACCGTGGACATTCTAATGGTTAAGTTCATAGGCTGGGGTCACTTTCCAAGTCCACACCTGCTGTGTAAAAATCATTACACATAAAGTGACAAATGTTCTCACAGAGGTGAAGTTACTTAAGATATTAAATTTCTAGTGTTGTGAACGGCAGCTAAGCTGTATCATTTCCTGACTGGCAAATTAGGACTACAAGGAAAGAATGTATGCACACAAAAGCAGCAAAGTTTTTTTTTTTTTGTATCAAAACATGTCTCATACTGTTTACTGATGATCAAGAACGAAATTTCAAAAATTTAAAAGTTAACACTATTCCCACAACGTGTTATTCATTTCTTTTCTCTGCATGCGCACATCCCTACTTACTGCCACAAGAACTTAACATCTGGAAAGACACTCCTATGTGGCTCCTTAAAGAACATCATTTAAAAAGTGCTGCCCTGGGCTGTCATCGGTCTAACAGCGGCAGCGCAGTTATTCCAGGTGCCTTGTGCCGCTACAATCACTCTGGTTTATGAATGCAGCCGTACACCCTCTCAAAGAGTACCTGCCGCCCTTCGCGTCGAACCCTCACAGCAACACGCGAGCTGCATCTTCTGTTACACCTTGGTGAAAAGTGACACCCTGCACCCACACCCAGCAAAGGGCCTGGGACACCTGCTTGGCACGGCACCTCTGCGACGGCCCCCCTCCTTCCCGTCTCAGGCATGGTGTATGCTCAGCGTCCTTCCGTAAAGATAATTCAGAAGTCAAAACATATCTGTCAATAAAACAAATCATTTTCCAGACACACACAGAGATTAGCTCAAAGAACAAGTATTGCTCACTTGGTACAGTTTTATCTTTTGAAGATAAGGAGCTTCAAAAAACATCATTTCTTAACTAGAGCACTGCTGGAAATTCATAAAATTCCTTCAACCAGCAAACTGCTTGGCCGATTTGCTTCAGTTCAATAAATAAATACTCAAAGGTAAGGGCAACAGCCTGACTTCAATCAAATATCTGAATCTTCTTAAACTGGAGGAGCAGAAACCTGCACTTAAGCTTTCTGTTCCAACAGTGAGGTAAGGGTTCTTCACTGTTCTGTCCTGCTTTTTACAGCCAGACCCTTGCTCAGAACTGGAAACTCTGCCAATGTATAAGCCAAAATGCAACACATCCAGAAACAACCTAACAAGAGAAAGCAAAGTTATTCAACAACTACTGTATACTTAATCACAAACTCATTACAAAGAGAACATCATCCAATTAGTCTTTTCATTAGTGCTGGTTTTGAAAATGGCCAACAATATTCGTTAGGTACTGTGCCGTTAACGTTGCATTCAAAGAAAGAGAACATGGGAAACCAAATGCGCGCCCTGCGGCTCTGGTGGTAGGCCCGCGTGTTGGCCAGGGTGTGGTAGTACAAGAAGAGCCGCGTGGTGATGTAGAAGGCGATGAAGACGTCAATGGAGTAGTGCTCGTGGGCAGCCAGGATGAAGAAGATCCCAAAGAGATTGAGAACCCAAGACAGCGTGTGCAAGAAGTTCCAGCTTCTTGGTGTATCTAGAAAAAGGGCAGAAAGGCCATTTTAAACCATTCCTTCCAAGCCTTCCTAGTTACATGTGTCTCAGGTCAAGATTCTTCGCTCTTTAGCCACAGGACCTCACACCCTCCCACAGCCTCTCCTCTAGGAGTCATCTAACACGCACAGCCGCACAAAAGACACTCACACTCAGTGACGAAGAAATTCAGCATAGTTAGGACGACCGTGTGGCCACTGAACATGTAATCTCCACAGGTGTGAACGCCAGTCAGGGTCATCCCAAAGCCGCTCCAAATGGCAAAGGCCCGGCGTAATTTCTCCCACATGCTGCCATATATCTGTGAAGAAAGTTAGGAATTAGTACTTCAAGTGCTCAGAAAGGTAAGAGCTTCCTAACATCCACTCCCATGGAAATTCAAATGAGGAATGACTCAGAAGTACGAATTTCAGGCAGACCTCAAGAAGGGTGGTCAGCTGAGTGTGGTGACACAGGCCTGCAATCCCAGCTCTCAGGAGACAGACAGGAGGATTGCTGTGAGTTCGAGGCCAGCTGGGCTACATAGTGAGCACAAGGCCAGTCCAAATTACACAGCAAGACCTTGTCTTAAAAAAAAAAAAAAAAAGCATGGGTTGTTGGCCAGGTACGGTGGGCACACCTGAGAGCGCAGCACAGGGTGTGTGCACGCGCACTGAGGCAGGAGGAGCGATGTGAGCTCGAGGCCAGCCTGAGCCACACAGTGAGTTTAAGGCCAGCTTGAGCTACAAAGCAAGGCTGTCAAGGGGGGCGCGGGTGGAGACAACAAGCCCACAACAGAAAAGTCATGGTCAAAGCTTAGCTATATTCAAAATATTTGGCAAAAAGGAATCACTATTTGAAACTCCCTTACAACAGTGGCTTTATAATGAAAAGGTCACTCTAAGACAAAAACATCTCTAAGTTTTTAACCCTCTACCCTAGTAGTATCTGCTTGATTATTCCTCATTAAAACAGGCTGTGACGGAGATCAAAGGCTGCTGTTCAGAATTCACTCTTCATTCCTCACAGTAACAGATACTACACTTGATCTTAGCCAAAAGGCCGAGAAGCAATTCCTCACGGTAACAGAAACGCAAATGCACTAACGCAGCCATAACTCAGCCTTGAACCCAGGTCTGCTCCCCGGGCTCCCTTCTCCCCCAGCACAGCCATGCAGCTGAGTCCCGCACAGTGAGGTCTAAGCAGAGTGAGAAGGGTTTCTCAGCAGCTGGTACAGTTTTAACATGCCTCAAGCAGCGTGGCCCTCATCCCTGCCACGATGCCGGGGGGGGGGGGGGCGAGGAAATAACCAGACCCTAAGGGCTTTATCACCACCCCGAGGTTGGAGTGGAGTGTGATCCTGAGGGGCAGTGGAGTGGGAGCAGGTCCGAGGTGGCGGGAGTGGGACTTGGGAGTGTGACCTCGGGACTCTGCCCACCCTCCGCTTCCTGGCTGCTGTAGAGGGCAGGGCAGCTCTTCTCTGCACACCCTTCTGCCCCACCACAGGCCGAAAAGCAACGTGGCCACTCCCATGGAAGGGAACCGTGAGCACAGTCTTTCCTCCTTTAAACTGTTTTTCTGGGGTGTTTGTTCACCATGATGAACAGCTGACTGAGGCAGAAGGTTGGCCACAGAGTGAACAGCCCGGGAGGTCTTCCTACCACCACTCCTCCTCTTGGCCACAGATATGACAACTGAAGTCCCAGCAGCCAGCAAGGACCACAAAGTGGCCTCAAGGATGCAGGCTAAGGGTTAAAACAGCAGAGCAGCCGGCGTGGTGGCACAAATCTGTAATCCCAGCACTCGGGAGGCTGAGGGAGGAGGATTGTCACAACTTCAAGGCCAGCCTGGGCTACAAAGTGAGTTCAAGGCCAGCCTGAAACTGTACAGCAAAACCCTGCCTCCAAAAAAAAAAAAAAAAAGCAGAGCCAGGAAACGAAAGAGTCTCACCATGGGTTCTCATGGTTTTGGTTCTGTGTGTGTGTTTGGGGGGTTGGTGCCAGGAACCAGACTCAGCTTGTTGCTTGCCGGCAGGTGCCAAGCCCATGTATTTATCCCCAGCCGTTTGTTTACTTGTTTTTGTAGCCCAAGCCGGCCTTCAGCTCACTATGTAGCCCAGGTTGGGCTCAAACTTACAGTGATCTTCCAGCCTCAGCCTCCCCTCAAATGCGGGGATCACAGGCATGTACGGCCCTGCCCAGCCACCACAGACTTTTTCAAACAAGGTCTCACTATGCAGTTCAGGTTGGCCTTGAGCTCACTTTGTAGCCCAGGCTGGTCTCGAACTTGCAACAATCCTGCTTCAGCCTCCAGAGTGCTGGGATTACAGGTGTGTGCCACCACGCCCAGCTGTACCATGGATTTTTGATGATTCCATAAAGTTACCATAGCAGCTGGAGAACCTACTTTCAGGCTTCTTTTATGGGACAGAATAAACCACTGTGTACAGAATAATGATTTTGAATTTCCTACTAGGAGTAGCAAAATATAATCCCAATTTCCACACACAAACTTTAATTGACTGATTAATTGACTGATTGAGACAGGGTCTCAATGCAATTCAGGCTGGCCTTGAATTCATGGCATTCCTCCTGCCTCAGCCCCCCAAATACTAGGATGACAGGTGTGTTCCACCACATGCAGACACACATAAAATTGAAAAAGCAAACCCTTTAGAGGGAAGGTTTTAGTGACAACCACTTTAAGAAAGGAACAGTCACTTTTATTTATTTGTCTTTTTTGAGACAGGGTCTTGCTAGCAGTTCAGGCTGGCCCTGAGCTCACTTTGTAGCACAGGATGATCTGGAATTCTCAGTGATCCTCTTGCCTCAGCCTCCCAAGTGCTGGGATTACAGATATGCACCACCACCCTTGGCAGGAACAAACACTTTTAAAAAGGAATTCAACACATAATAATAAAGCTGCTAAAATTCTGTAAGCTGCAATCAAAAAATTAGAAAATGCTTAAAAGTTTAAAAATTTTATTACAGTAAAAAGATACAACGCCATGAATCCCCCTCAAACTAATCCCTCTCACACCTTGAACACACCTACCCTCCAACATTCTTGCCACTTTC
The DNA here is from genome assembly GCA_004027595.1 of Dinomys branickii. Lineage (NCBI taxonomy): Eukaryota > Metazoa > Chordata > Mammalia > Rodentia > Dinomyidae > Dinomys > Dinomys branickii. Next base: position 45,719 of record PVLD010005043.1, on the reverse strand, counting down.
TGCAACAGTTCTGGAGTCCTCTTTTGTGGGTGTCACTTTGTGGCTGCCTCAGTGTCCTAAAGTGATTGAAAATGTTCGTGGCAGTTCTGCCAGGTGAAATGACTGCGGCGCACCCTCACCCCTCGCCCGCTGGGCCTGGCATGCATGACTCCAGCTCTTCCCCCAGGACAACGTGGCCATGAAAGCTAAGCACTCAGAGTCCATCCAGGACCCATGACAGTGCCGGGACAGATGCAGAGAGGACTCAAAGAACTGTAAGGACGATGTGTTGTGTTCAGAGCAAGGGCCAGTATTTTGAGTGGGATTCATGGTAATGTGTCTTTTACTTAATAAAAATAAATTTTAAGGGGCCAGGGACAGAGCTCAGCGGCACAAGCGCCTGCCTGGCAAGTGCAAGGTCCTGAGTTCGATTCCCAGTACCAAAAACAAAGAAAAGAAACTTAATAAATTTTAAAAATTTAAACACTCACCATGTATTTTGATCACACTTTGTATGTGCACCCAACTGTGAGCAAGGCATGCTACAGACAGGGTCTCCCTATGTGGTCCAGGCTGGCCCTGTGTTAACAGTGATTCACTTGCCTCAGCCTCCCAAGCATTGGGAGGTGTGCACCACTGTACCTAGTCAAGAATTACTGAAGAAAAAGAGAAGGTACTAAACAAATGCACATGGTTTGGTTCTTCCATGACCTCTAATGAGTGTATGAGATGTACTCTTGAGAAAGTAAAAAAAAAAATCTGGTAGAGAAGAGACTGCTAGGAGGATGTCTCAGCCAAGGACAGAGAACATGTGATTCCAGTCAAAGGAAAGCAGGTCCCTCAGCTGGGCATGGCGGTGCATCTGTTACCCCAGTGCTCGGGAGGCTGAGGCTGTGAGTTCGAGCCCAGCTGGAGCTATACAGTGAGACCCTGTCTCAAAAAACTAAAAAGAAAGCAATTCCCAATGACTCAAGTCTGCCCACCTTTCCACCCTAAATTTCTCATGTCTTCTTCCAGAGAAATCAAAGCGGACGAGCAGTGTGCTTTGAGTGGAGAGGGTGTTGCTTTCAGTATCCCTAACCTTCCAAACAGGCTTGTTCTTGGATCTGTCCCCAAGCCCCGTTTCTGGGAATGCAATTTCAAGCAATTAATTTATGAAATGCCTTATGGAGCTCAGTGCAAGAGATTTGACTGCTGTTTATTGTCTCCCTTTCTATTTTTAGTGACAGCTACAAGTAATGCGGGTCAGTAAGTAGGCTATCTTTCAATTCAAAGCAATTAACAGTACTCAGGGCGGATCTAAACAGAAATATCCGTATCTAACTGAGTGATAATGGAAAAGTCACCGGGGCGGACAAGCGCACATGGCACAGCGGCCTCTAAGCTATCTGCAGCGTGGCGCAGAGCCGCCCTGCGCCCTGGCAGCTGCCTTACAACTCAGTGACATCACATTCTCTGTCCATGTCACAAGCTTCATGGGAGAGTAAAACGCCTTTCCCCAAATGTACTTCTCTGGCATTTCGGGATTGGTTATTCAGAGACTCACAGACAGAAAATAGCTCTGAAAGTGTGTCCTGTGCAAAATAGATTAAAGGCTTCAATATACATGTATGAAGAGTACAAATGCGCGGGGTGGCACCGTTAATCACACCGGCAGCGATGCACAGACTGATGACACGTGAGCAGCGGATGAGTGAACTGGGAAGCTGACGTGCATGCTCCTTAGCTGTGAAAACAACTAGGCTTTTGTCCTCTCAAAAGATCAAGTCTCCCATTCGACATATCCACCTACAAAAGGATGCAACACTGTAGTCTTGGTCAAAAGGATGTTTACAGCTGCTGTGGCACCTGACACGGCTCAGGTTGACCTCACTGGCTTCGAGTTTGCAGTGATGCTCCTGCCTCAGCCTCCTGAGTGTTGGGATTACAGGTGTGTACCTCCATGCCTCGCTTTGAGGATTGTTTTTTATCAAATATTTTTCAATCCTCAATGTCATCTTTTAAAAATAAAAATTATTTAGAAAATGCAAAGTATCTACCTGAGAGGCTGAGGCAGAAGGACTGCAAGCTCGGGTCAGCCTGGGCTACACAACAAGACCCTATCTCAGAACAACACACACATTAAAAACGGGGGAGTGGCGGAGATGGGAATGTGACTCAGCAGTAAAGCACCCCTAGGTTCCATCCCAGTACTTCAGAAAACAAACCAAAAAAAGACAGTGCAAAGTATATCTCTACTTAAGCAAATGGACAATAAACAAGTATTTTCAAGCGGGCACTTTGGGAATATGTAACATAATTTTAAAATTTTTATTTATTTATTTTAAATAATTTTTAAACACGTCTCCTATGTGTGTACGGTGCTGGGAATCACACAGAAGACTTCGAGGGCCAGGAAGCACTCTCCACTGAGCTACGTCCCGCCCCTACGTTCCACCACTTTGGATGTGCACACGGCCAACAGTGTATGGGAAGGAAACAGTCAAGCGAGCACGAAGTGCACCCACAGGGGCGAAACCGCAGAGTGAAAGTCGGCAGCGGAGCACAGCCTCGTCAGACACCTGGAAAACAGCACCTTAGCGAAGGAAAGAAGAAAAAGAGCTCCAAGAATCAAGAGCCAACAGGAAAGCTGGAAACCACAGGGAGCTGCAGAAGCTGAAGAAACACGAAGCAGAAGACTCAGCAGTCTGGGGCGGCTCAGGGAGGAGCCCTGTCTCCACGCACGTGTGCAAGGTGAGCCCAGGAGGTCGGGCCTGAGAGAAACAACACACCAGCAGTGCAGCCTCACAAAAAGCCCAGTGCTGCTAAGCTGCAAATACTGTGCGGGGTTTTACCCTGAAAGTGCTTCCCTCCGCATGCAGGCGGGGCTGGGAGGGACCCAGCACAGCACACGCACTGGCAGGGGGAGCTGGTTCGGGAGGCGCCCTCTGGGCAATGGGGTGCCTGTGTGAGATGGAGCTGCTCTGGGAGTCAGAAGCCGCCCTTCAGGGTTTGGGGTCACCTACAGCGCTACGCCTGCTCTGGGGTGGATAGTTGGCATACAACGTAAGGGAGGGAAAGAGGCTGCTGGGTGCCATCCCTCCTCTATTTTGCTCTTGCTGCTTTTGCTGTCTTCACTGCCATGAACTGTTGCCCTCTGCCATGGGCCACTCTGCCTTGGAGCCAGCCAAGTATGGACTGAAACCTCCACAAACTATGAGCTAAATACCTTTCCTTCCTTCATTTTGGGTGTCAAGTATTTTGTCCTAGTAATAAGAGAAAGGTAACCAAGACAGAATTTGGTACCAGAGAAGTGGGGTGTTGCTGTGACTATCCCTGAGCATGTAGTCCAAGAGCCTTTGGGAATGGCTTGTGGGAAGTGTTTGGAAAGGTTCAGAGATGTCGCCTAAAAGAGAAGCACTCAAATGCCTTTGGCTGTTGTATATGGGAGACTGGTCAGAGTTCAGAAGACTAGAAGGCTGGTAGAAATCCTGGTAAAGATGGGGTTCGGGAGGTTTCTGCTGGGAAGAAGGATTGCATTGAGTGCTAAACTCCAGATGGTGTATGCTATGGCTTGGCAGAAAGTTTGTCTGCATTTTGCTCATGTCCAGAGACTTTGCCTGATACTGAGATTAAGGATGGTGGTGTACTGATTAATCTGGCAAAAGAAATTTCCAGGCAGTCAAATGTTGGAGCAGTGGCATGGCTATTGTTGTGACCATTTAGCCAGATTTATGTTGAAAATCAAGAGCACAGAGCCCACCAGGATGATTTAAAATATGAGTTTGGCCAGAAAGGAAGCTCCAGTAAGGCTGTGGACTGCAAAGATAGAGCTGAGAAGATCTCCATTACTGAAAAGGAACAAGAGAATAGAAAAGATGGCCTGAGGGCATCACAAGCAGCAAGTCTCCTCCCTTTGCAGCCTCAAAACTGCAAAAATGAAAGACTGCTTTGAGAAGAAAGCTGCAGAGCGCTGTGTTCCAGAATGGAGGCGGCATAGAGAATTTGTTCCTCAGCATTGGATTCAGAGTGCCCAGTGACCCAGGCACTCGACCCCTATGGCCAAGAGAGAGGAAAGCTTGGCTACTGCTCCATGTGGGACTAGACCTTGGCATCAACCACGTGGTCCTGGTTTTAGGTGCATGGAGAAGGCAAGAGTTCTGAGGTTAAAGAGGCTTCCACCCAGATTTCAGAGGGCCTGGGAGGCCAGGCAGTGTGCCCCGGAGAGGGCAGTGTGTGAAGCTGTAAGGGAGAAGCCAGAGGTTCAGTGGAGACCTCCAAGTTTGGAAAAGCCAGGCACGTGGATTGTCTGAGGAAAGCTGCAAGGAGGGAGCAAAGCTGGCCTAAGAGAGAAGCCGTGGGAGCTGTAACCACCAGAAGTGTCATAGGGGTGGACTCATGCAAGCCCTTTGGAGCTCACAATGTGTCACAAGTTGCTTCAGATGCTGGATGTGGAATTACAGGACTTAATTATAGGACTTAATGTTTGCCCTCCTGGATGTTGGACTTGCTTTGGTCCCAACACTCTGTATCCCCATTTTTACCTTTTGGAATGTTTACTTTGTGCCACTGAATGTTGTAAGTGTTTAACATTTCATTTGTACAGGGGCTCACAGCTAAGAGTTTGCCTTACATCTCAGAGACTTGGGGCTTGGACTTTCAGCAGTGCTGAAACTGTTAGGACTCTGGAAACTCTTAGAGATGGACTAAAATGCTGTTTGTATAAAGGGATGTACATGATCCTTTGGGGGCCAGGGGTGGAATGTTATGGTTTGTGTCTGCATGATCCCCCAAATCCTCATGGAGTCACGGGTGGGCTTCTAGGATTTGTGACTGCTCCATGACCCAGTGCTGGGATTATGGGTGTGAGAGCTGCACCTGCCCGGGGGGTGTGCAATGTCAGGGAGGAAAGAGGCTGCTGGCTGCCACTCCTCTCTTTTGCTCTTGCTGCTTTTGCTGTCTTCACCGCCATGAACTTTTTCCCTCCGCCATGTGCCATTCTGCCTTGGAGCCAGCCAAGTATGGACTGAAACCTCCAAAAACTGTGAGCTAAGTAAACCTTTCCTTTCTTAATTTTGGGTGCCAGGTATTTTGTCCCAGGAACGAGAGAAAAGTAACCAAGACACCTACCACAGTGACTGGGGGGGAGACCACAAGACACAGCCTCAGACAGGCAGCAGGCTGGTCATGCCTGCCCCACCCTGCCAGGCCAGGAAAGACCAGTGGTGCCTGCTCTCTGTGGGAGAAGCCAGGCCAGTCACATGTGGTTTTCTCGAAGGGCTGGGTCTGAAAGTGCTGAGACATTAAGTCCAGCAGGCCCCCTGACACCCCGTTCCACTCAACACAGATATCATGGTGAGCTGCCTGCTCTCTCCATTGCCAGTGTGGTCAGGAGTACCCCGCAGCTTGGCCTGTGAACACCTCCCACAGGGCGTGGACACAGGAACCTCTGGAGCAAGGGGGTGGGTGCCCTGTGAGCCCACAGGCTGCAAGGTGAGGTGGCAACAGAAATGATTGGGGTGCCCAGAGTTGCCGGTACAGCCCTAAGGCAGAAACCACACCACTGACGGCTTCTGCCAACCAGAATGGTGGGGCAGGACCCAGCATCCACACAGCAGCATGGGCGGAAACAGAAGCCCTGGCTAGGACTCACTGTCCCTCTCCCACAGCTGTGGGCTCTGAGACCACAGGCCCTGCAAATAAAGCACTAACCCACGGGATTTTTTTTTTCCTTTGCTTGTTTTTCTTTCCTTTTTGCTGCTTGTTTCATTCTTTTTCTAATTTTTTCTGTTACTTCTAGTGTATTCTACTACCATTTTTTTTTTTTTTTTTTGAAACAAGGTTTCATTATGTAGTTCAGGCTGGCCTTGAACTCATGGAGATCCTCCTGCCTTAACCTCCAAAGTGCTAGGATTATAGATGTGTGCCACCACACCAGGCTTCTACTAACTTTATTTTGTTCTTTAGTTGGGTTCAATTGATTGATTGATTGATTGAGAGACAGTCTCACTATGTAGTTCAAGCTACCCTCAAACTCACTATACAGCCCGGGCTAGCCTCAGACTGACAGCAGTTCTTCTGCCTCAGCCTCCCAAGTACTGGAATTACAGGTATGTGACACTATGCCTGACTGGATTTCACAATTCTCTGTTCCTCCTTCTCTTTTTCAAATTTTACTTCTTTCATTTTTCCCTTTCCTCGCCACCTCCATTCTATTATTACTATTAAGCCTTACTAATTTTTCAAATATTTAATTGACTAAATGCTACTATTACTGAATTCCTTTCTATTGTTAATGATACAGTTGTTGCACTTAGTAGATAATTGCTATATGTCAGTATCTGATTTGTCTTTATGTCTATCTACATTATTATTTCAGATTTCCTTTTTATTGATAAGGGAGATATAGTTGCAATTTTTATCGCTTCTTAAGGTATGTCACTGTCTGGTTTGTCTCCAACCCTATCATCACTCCTAATTTCTCGGCTACTGCCAATGGTGGCACAGCTGTTTCTGTTCACTGGTTTTTACTGTCCATCAGTATCTGGTCTATCCTGTGTCATCAACATTACTGCAGTTCTGCAGGGGGAGGACCCCTGCAAATTCAAGACCATTCTGGGCTACATAGTGAGTTTAAGACCAGCCTGCACTACAAAATGAGACTGTGTCTCAAAAAGCCAAGAAAAAAATTACTGCAGTCTGTTTTCTTCTCTCTCTGTAGTACTGGAGAACAAGCGTCCAGAAGACCCTCAAATATTACACTGAGTAGGTCGAAGAGGGGGATACACACCACAACATGCCAGACACCAGGATGCATCACAGGGAGACGGGTTCTAATTAAAGAGATCTACACTGCAGGCACAGGTTTTCTACCCTAACTGACCTCCAACCTCCAGCACAGAAATAATGGAAATACAAGAAAGCAAGGCAATCAGATGCCTCCAAACGCCAGTCTCATGGACACTGGAGTGGTGGAGAACACACACAAAGAAGCCAAAAGCCACACAGCCAAAATGTTTGAAAAGCTCAAAGGACAGGCACACAAGCAATTTCATAAGATGTTTAGCGAGCTTAAAGAGTTTTGGCCAGGGATATAGTTCAGCAGCACTGCACCTGCCTGGGAAGCACAAGGTCCTGAGTTCAAATACTGGTACCAAAAAAAAAAGTTAAAGAGAATTTTATTAAACAGATAAAATGATTTTACTAGGATAAAATGCTTGACAAGCTTCAAGAACCAAAAAAAAAATAACCTAATTGGGTGAAAAAAGACAACACAAGATATGAATAACCAGTTTGGTAAAGAATCAGAAATTATGAAAAGAAAGCAAGCAGAAATATAAGATATGAAAAAACTCAATAAAAAGCATGGCTAGCAGATTCAACCAAAATGAAGACAGTGGACCAGAAACAGAGGACACGGTGGATAATTGCAGACTGTATTTTAATGATATCTTAAAAATGACAGATAGTAAACAAACTCTATCCAACGGCTACTATATGACCCAAAAGAAACCAACTTCCTCAAAAGAATCCCACCGTACTGGAATAAAAGCAATTAGAAGATGACTCCAAAGGGGAAAAAACATTCGCTGAAATCATGGCAGAAAATCTTCCAAGCCTAAGGAAATAATTAAATATTCAAGTGCAAAAGGCTTATAGAACCCAGAGTCACAACCAGGAAAGAATTTCTCCATATACATCATAATCAAAATTCCAGAAATTCAACAAAAGGGGAGACTACCAAAAGCTGCTAGAGAAAAGCTGCAAGTTACTTAGAAAAGCGAGTCTATCGAGTTACAGTGTCGTCTCAGCACATGCCTTAAAGGCCAAGAGAGCCTGAAGCAAAGTATTTCAAGCCCTAAAAGAAAACAAATGCCCACTCAGATTCCTATATCCTACCAAATCAGCTTTCCAAACTAAGTTAAAACCTTCCATGATAAATGCTAAAGAAACACATAATTGTTAAATCAGCATTACGGAAAACCCAGGGGAATTCTAGACAGGGAGAGAGGGGCACCAGTACCAAAGAGGCCAAGAGGCAAGTATACATCTAACCAGGCAAGGAATTAAAAGGAAAAGCAAAGTAAAACAAAACAAAGGGATCAGCACTGGAAAACTAATGTAATAAGAGTCAGTAAGCACCTTACAATAACACCTCTAAAGGTCAAAAGGTCTTAACTCCTCCCTCAAAAAACAGACTGGCAGATTGGATCAAAAAACAAAATCCAACTGTATACTGCTTACAGGTAACAGCCCTCAACCAAAAGGAAGTATAGGGAGCTAAAGGTGAAAGAATGGAAAATGATACTCCATGTAACTGAAGCTCAAAAGCAAGGCAGACTGATCTTATTTTCAGACACAGACTTCAAGCCAAAGCTGATCAGAAGTGACCAAAATGGCCACCACATAGTGGCAGAAGAACAATTCAACAGGAAGAGGTAACAGTTATAAACACCTATGCACCAAGTGCCAGTGTGCCCAACTTCATGAACCAAAAACTACCACACATACAAGGACAGACAGATACCACAGTATCTGTAGTTCAACATCCCACTCTCAGACAGGTCAACTAAGAAAAAAATTAACACAAATATCAGAGTTAAAGCATAACACTGAACAAATGTACTTAACAAAGACCTACAGAGTATTTCCTCTAAGAACAACAGACTACACATTTTTCTCAGTGACACAGAGAACTTTTTCCAAAACAGACCCTATCATAAGCCAGAAAGTCTAGATAAACACAGGCACTGAAACAACCAAGAGCACCCAACTGGACCACAGTGGAAGGAAGCTAAAAATCAGTAGCAAAAGAAACCACAGAAATTACTTGAACACATGGAGATTAAACAACACACTAGTGATCAGTAGGTCCCAAAGGTATCAGCAAAGAAACAGAAATGTTCCCAGAGTAAAATGACAGTGCAATCATTATAGCACAGTGGTACACGCATATTCATTTTTAGAGCAACAAATTCACAACAGCTAGCTCTTGGAAATGACCTACATGTTCAACAGAAGAGTGGATTTTAAAAAATGGTACATACATACAATAGAGTCCTACTCAGCCATGAGAAGGATACATTTCTTTCTTTTTTCTTTTCTGTTTTTGAGACAGGGTCTTGCTCTGCAGTTCAGGCTGGCCTTGAACTCACTTTGTGGCCCAGGCTGACCTTAAACTGCAGCAATCGTCCTGCCTCAGCCTCCCAAGTGCTGGGATCACAGGCATGCACCACCATGCCTGGCTTGAGAAGGATAAATTTGAGTCATTTGTAAAAAACAGAAGGGAAGAGCCTTGAAATCATAATGCTAAGCGAAATAAATCAGACACAGAAGGTGAAACAGGACACGGTTTCTTTTACTTGAGAAACCCAAAGTATCAACAATTTAAACAGCAAAATAAAAGAACAGGAAACAAGGAGGTAGGCCATTTGCAGATTGGAAGAGGGTCTAGACATGGAGGGAGGGAGGGGAGAAGATGAAATAAAAAGGACTAAGGTGCAACAGGTATATATAAAACTCCCCAAGGTGAATGTATTATGTATCACAAATATGTACTAATAAAAAAAGAAAAAATAAATAAATAAATAAATAAATAAAGAGAAGAAAGAAAAGAAAAAGTACAAACACATATTTAGCATTGTTTATAATTAATAAAATTTGGAAAAAACTACAACGTATAACCTTTGGAGACTGGAGAACCACACAATAGAATACCATGCAATTGTTAAAAAGATGAATATAGTTACGTATTTTATCGACAAAGTAAAAAACATTAAACAAGAAATAGGATAAATAGCACCTGCTGTAAAATCCTTTCATTCTGTGATGATGTAAGAACTCTGCTTAGAATGGTGGTGTAGCTGGGCCTAGTCACACCAGCCTGTGATCCCAACACTCAGGAGGCTGAGGCAGGAGGTTCACCATGACTTTGAGGCCACCCTGGGTTAAAGAGTGAATTCAACACCAACCTGGACTATATACAGCAAGCCCTTATCTCAAAAACAAAAAACAAAACAAACAAACAGAAAGAAATGGTGTTGTAACAGGGACTTAGGTGCTGGGCCTGCAGATGCCCTATTGGTAACTAAAAGCAGGACAAGCTTGGCATCTTTACATTCCTTTTTGTGAACTGTGTTGTTGTTTTTTAAATGTCTCATTATTATCTTAAAACTTTGTTTCAGAGTCCTGCTCAGGTCTTCACAAAGACATGTCAGTCACTGAAGAGGTTTCTGCGGTACACGTTCATTAGCCCTAAATTCACCTGGCCCAGCAGTGGCAAACCTGCATGTGTGAACGCTCTTTTGGCACAAGAGCCAACTGCTCCAGTAGCGGAACACTGGGTATTCAGGTCTAACTGCAGTGTTGGCTCTTTGCCATAAATAAGCAGGTTTGGGTTGCAACCGGGGCCCTCTGTCTCTACGCGGCTCCCATCACTAACCCAGCCTATCTCATCCCCCTTCAAGATTGAAGACACCAAAACAAGAATAAATTACTTTCATGATTTTTAGGGAAATCCAACTGCCAGCTCTTTTTTTGGTATCAGGAATCAAACTCAGGACCTTGTGCTTGCCAGGCAGGCGCTTGTGCTACTGAGCTACATCCCCATCCAGTTCATTCTTGTTTTTTGTTTGTTTTCTTTTTTTGAGACAGGGTCTCCCTATGCAGTTCAGCTGGATTTGAACTCACCATGTAACCCAGGCTGGCCTCAAACTCGCAGCAATCCTCCTGCCTCAGCCTCCCCAGCAGTGGGATTAAGGTGTGTGCCATCAGGCCCAGCAACAATGTCCAGTTCTTAAAAGTCTCCAATCATTGTTTTAAACATGAAGTCACCTTGGATTCCAAGACAAGCAGAGCCTCACAGAGCACCTCATGATGAGGTCACACCCTCCCCCACCAAGCAGGAGAAATTACCTCACAACAGACGACAGGAACCCAAACTGCCCCCCACCCAGCTGGCCACTAGCAGAGGCTGTCATCTCATGACTAATAGGGGTGATGGATCTCCAAAAACCCTACAGCCAGTCCCAAGATAGCAATCTGATAACCAGACCCTGCCCCGACCGGGATTGCCTATCATGCCAGCAACACCAAACCTAACCCTGCCTTTGCTTTCTTTCCTGTTAATCCAGAGCTTTCCTCCGCCCCTCAAAGAGAGATCTCGGGCCCCCATCGGAGCTTCCCAGCACGGCCAGGCTAGCTCCTTTCCTTCCTGCTGCCACTGCTTCCTCCGTGACTGGTGCTTTGGGACACGTGGCCGGCCAAGTCTACCGGGTCCCCAGGAACTGGGCTTTTGCCCTACATATTTTGATGGTTTTTTTTACAATAAGCTTACATAAATTTATAATTAGAAAAAACTACTTTTCCCTTTTGCCAACAATAAAAAATTCCAGACAGCTTTTGCCTTTAAAGTAAAATAAAGTATTTCCTTTATAGTGAATCTTAACACTCCCAGATGTGGAGGCTCGTTATCCTTCAGCTAAAGGGTAGTACTTTCCGCTCTTCATCTCCTTTGGCTGCTTAATCTCTCCAGTTATGTGTCAGTTATTTATACTGTAGAAAACGAATGAACATCGAATGTTTACAAAAAACATTAAAATACAGAGGTGTGAAAATATATACTTGAGGGGCTGGGGATATAGCTCAGTGGAATAAGCGCTTGCCTAGCAAGCGCAGGGTCCTGAGTTCGATCCCCAGTACCGCAAAAAAAAAAAAGAAAAAGAAAATATATACTTGAATATTTAGAAATACAGAACCTATATATGAAGGCTTAGAAAAATAGGAAAATAAATTTTTTTGTCAAAATTTAGTAAGTTGCAACAACCAATTTTCTACATCAAGTATAGATGATTTTTTTAAAGTCTCAAAACAATTTTTTTTGAGACAGGGTCTCGCTATGTAGCCCAGCCTGGCCTTGAACTCACTGTGATCCTCCTGCCTCAGCCTCCCAAGTGCCAGGATTATGGATGTGCGCCACCATGCTTGGCTCTCAAAACATTTTTTAAAAAAGTAATTCCTAACTTTTTTGTTCCTATCAGCATAACTTCCTTCTCCTCTCTCAGTTCAAGCAGAAGAAACGCATCTACCTTATACCAAAATAAGAAGCTACCCAAGTATAGAACAAAAAGGTCATCATTATTTCGTATATACGAGGAAGGGCACAGAGTTCTGGGTGCTCTATTTTATGGAGAATCTTAAAAGGGTGTGATGAGGGCAGTGCTGAGACCAGGTCCTGACCGGTGAGGACATAGAGGTGCCAAGGACTGTGGGAAAGGGAAGGCCTTGGGGGAAAGACAACTGACAGTGAATTCTTTCCACAGCTGGAAAACCACAACTTCAGAGCTGAGCGCTTGTATTGGCGATCAGCAATGAGGAGACCAGAGCCTGTCTTACAAAAGACTCTTACTAAATTACATCTAGAGGTTTGCTTTAGATATCACAAATAGCAAGAAGCACATCCAGTGGTAGAGGCCACATCTCAGACCTACTGCACGTGCTGTGCCGTGCACCAGACAGGAACAAGAGAAGAGTGGGTACATAGGCAGCAGCTACCTTTCCAGTGCACTGCAGATGCTGTCCTGGCACGGAGAGGGAGGTCACAAACATGGTAAAGCAGCGAAGCAAGAAGACAGTGCCCATCAGACTACAGAGCCTTCGCAGAAGGATTGACCTGTGAACAGAGTGACCAAAGAGGGCAAGATCAGAAGAAAACATACTAAAAAAACCCAGGCATCAACCGTCTACCTAAAGGGGAAGCAAGCAGAAAAACCACTAGACTTTTGGAAAACATAGGAATCTTTGATGCCATCGTAAGGCATCATTATCCAATCAGCAGAATCCTGCAGCGATTAAAATGTTCTACAACTACACTGTCCAAGATGCCACCTGCATGTGGCTTTCATAACAGGGAACTAAATTTAACATTTATTTTTAACATTCATTTAAATTTCAATCACCACATGTGGCTACTGCCTGCCACACTGCATAACCCATACACAGATTCTAAAGACATCAGGCAGATCAGTGACAAAACATCGCTAGAGGAGTTATGCAAGCTAGAAACAACACCCGAGAGCTCAGTGCTGTTACTTACACACTGTTCACAGCTGGGAATTGTAAGCAAAGTTAATCACCTAAGATCTAGATGTTTTTGCTCTTTAAAACAATTGGTTAGCTGGGTGTGGTGGAGCACACTTGTAATCCCAGCATTCAGGAGGCTGAGGCACGAGGATCTTTGTGAGTTTGAGGCCAGCCTGAACTGTATGGTGAAACCCTATCTCAAAAGACAAACAAAAAGCCCAATTGCTTAATGACAGTAGATAATACTCTTTTCCTAAAATTCTAAAATATTATTTCTTTAAACAAGTACTGTTTTATATTAAATATATATAAAACAGAAATTTAGAATAACTCATTTGGATAATCATTGCACTGTGACATTCATTTATACTATCATACTGTTTATTTAAATATCTTAAATCCAGACAAAGATTCTTGGGGACAGCGACTCTGGCTTGACAAATTCTCAAAATAGTCTTGTCTCCCTTAAAAACAAGCAATGACCACAGAGTGGGTGTGTTTGAAATGCCAGGGCGGAGCCTGGTGTCTGTGCTCTAACACACCGCCAGGTGATTCTAGGAAAAGTAGTGCAAAGACTGTACTTCAAGAAACAGTTTCTTTGACGAAGTGTGCATTACCACTTGTATTTAATTGGCCCTACTACATTTTGCTCACATAAAGGTTCCCTATAATTTTTCCTTTCTGGTTTTAAAAAATGGGCAAGTTCAAACCCATGGGGTCTTGTGAGACAAAGCTAATCGGAAAGCAGCAGTAATACATGTTTCCAAACCATATCCGCCTTGAGGCGATTCAGAATTTAAAATGTTTTTGTAAAGTCAGACAAAGTGGGACAGAAAGAGGCCCAATATGGTCTCAAGGTATGACAAGAACAGTCATCGTCAGACTTTGCACATTGGACGCACTAAAATAGCTTCTGTTTAGGACATAAAGCCTATCGTGTGGTGACCTCAGCATGCCCTGGAACTGAGAAAGGACTAAAAAACTTACAATAAAAGCCCTTATTCCTCTCCAGAGTTCCAAAAACAATGGACAGTGATAACCACAAATTTTGTAGTTCTTTTACTTTTTTCCTCTCTAGGCTTTATTTTTTACTTAAACCAAGTAAATTTCCCATAAAGCCTCCTCTCCTCTATGCTTCCCTTCTTTTTTTAATTAAAAAAAAAATCCTCCCCTTTATATTTCTTGGTGTCAACAAGCACGTTCCCCATTTAGCAACTTCCTATACCATCTGAAGTAAAGCACACAGTATGCAAATTCACCTCCTTTTACAGGGGCCTCCTCCGAGCAAGGAACAACTTCCATCTGAACACTCTTTGGAGGAGTTTCTATCCTTCTGAAGAAAATGACATTTCCAGTGTATGTCTTAAGAAAAATAACAAACAGCCAGGCATGGTAGCACATGCCTATAATCAGGGAGGCTGAGGCAGGAGAACTGCTGCATGTTCCAGACCAGCCTGGGCTACAAAGTGAGCTCAAGGCCAGCCTGAGTTGCATAGTGGGATCCTGTCTCAAAAGGACAAAAAAAAAAGAAAAGAAAAAGAAAACAAACAAGGCCAGACTGACAAGGCTTGCCCCATGGTTAATCCTCCCCAGAGCTGATCTTTGCTTGTGAAATACATTCAGAGTATTACTACATAGGTAGGTCTCATTTTAGGCTAATTTTTTTGTTGCTCTAACCCCAAACATTTTCCTTTGCTAATGACCAGTGAAGAAAATTACTGTAACCAAAAAATTCAAGGGCACGGGCCATAGCTAGGTGACCTGACAAAAAAGTCACAATACTTAGGAGTCTTTTAACCTTGTAAGTGAGATACCTGTGCCTGTGAAGAAGAAGAACCAGGAGCCAAATGTAGCACAGAATCACACCACACACTTCGGTCATGGCAAAGGCCCACGGGATTCTGGGAACGCTGCAACAGAAAAAGTTCTGAACTGAAGAGAAGTAGATGGTACTCTTTATAATAAGAGACTCAATAATAATTTTTATATTCTTTTATATTCTTTCTTTCGCAGGGGATATGTGGAGATCCTAGGGAGAATCTGCTTCATAAAACATCCTGTTTATCAGAAGTTTGTTGCCTGTGATCCCTGTAAGCTCATTAGAACCAACTCTCCCAATACCCACCCTGTCTGCCAGCAGCGGCACTGTGCTCAGCTCACCGCCAGTGCCCTCAGCAAACATAGGGGGTCCTAAGAGAGAAGACATAGGGCACAGACTCTTGCAGGCACCGGGACGTCTGAAGACACCCAAACATTCACGCTGGACGCCCCGAGGACTTTGCATGGAGGCAGGAAATTACCACTGAGGTCCACTAAGATCTTTCTGCCGAACATCCCTTGCCTTCTGTCAAGCTGTGTACAGAAGCCCCCTTCTTTGCCCCTGCACACAGCCTTGTCACCCGCTGCCTGCCTGCACCCACGCACAGTGGGTTCCATGCCATGTTGCCTTTGCACGAGCCTGGTGGTCTCTGTTGTACCTTCCTTACAGTCCCCCGGCATGGTTCTCTGTAAAGAAGCAATATTTCTCTGCCACCCTAAAGCACAACAGATCTGGGTACAGGACCTCCCACAAAGAATGGGAGAGGCAGAGTGATATGTTTATTTCACAATTTGGACAAGGAAGATGTGAACTTTTTTGTATTTCTGTAGTAGCCAGGTGTGGTGGGGCATGCTTATAATCCCAGCACTTGGGAGGCTGAGGAAGGAGCACCTTGACTTTGAGGCCAGCCTCAAAGGCCCGCCTGGGCTACCTAGCCTTCTGGAAACAAAAACAAATGTGTAATTGGAAAATTTCCCTTATGCTCTTATGTGAAACAAATCTTTTCCTAGTAAGGTCAGATAAATAAGGCAATAGTAGGTTTTGTTTACAAGTAGAAAACAACCTTCCTCCCCCTCCTCTTTTTCTCTCTTCTTTTTCCTTCCTTCCTTCCCCTCTCCCTCCTTCCCTCTCTCCCTCCTTCCCTCTCTCCCTCTCTCCCTTCCCCTTCCCCTTCCCCTTTCCTTTCCTCTTTCTTTTGAGACAGGGTCACATGGCGTAGGTCAGGGTGGACTTGAACTTACTATGTAGTCCAGGCTGGCCTCAAACTCACTGTGATCCTCCTGCCTCAGCCGCCTGAGAGTTGGGATTACAGGCATGTGGCACCGTATCTGGCTTGTTTTTAACTTGTTTTTTTCTGGTGGTCTTTTGTGTCCCTGTTCTATTCTACCTTTTCCACTTATCACTCTTTTCCCTTTACAAATCCACAGCTCCTGTGATTATTCACTAGTAAGACAGACAACACTGAGCAGGAGAAGGGGAGGAAAGAACAGGGAAGTGGGGTCGGGAAGGCGGCAGGGAAGGGGGAGCGGAGGGAGCAGCTCACATAACCCAGCAGCAGTACTGCTGACGGCTTTATTTTTGCTTTGTACATTTCAACTAACAACTTTTATACTGTACATGACATGTTAATGTTTATAACTAAGAAAATAAAGATATTTTTCAAAAGAGTAAATACAAAGTTTGAAAGAAACACTATTAAGGCCAGACGTGGTGGCGCTCACCTGTAATCTCGGCACTGGGGCTCAGGGAGGATCACAGTGAGTTCGAGGGCAGCCTGGGCTACAAAGTGAGCTCAAGGCCAGCCTGACCTGCATGCACAGTGACACCGTCTCAAAATAGACAAAGAAAAAAGCAAAGAAAAGAAACAATACTAATTGTCCACATCAAACCTTACTCCCAGTAACTTAAGAGTTACTCATCTTTTTTTCTCATTAAAAGCAATTTTATTGTAAAAATTTTAAAAACCTAACCAAACAACGAGGACAAAATCAAAACAACACAAAAACAACAAAAATGATATATGACCTCAGAACAAAATGACAGGCGTTAACAGTGGTCGCTACGTTACATACTGTTACCTTCAACGAAGGTGCTCAGTCCACCAGATGGATGAATGTTAACATTGATCAGACAGTCAAAGTTACTCATCTCTGCAGGATTTTTAGGTCGGAAAACATTCACATACCTTTAACTTAGCCCTAGCTCGCTGACCTAGTGTTACTAAAGAAGAGAGTTATTCCACATGACAGACAATTCCAGATAAAATAAAGATCTCTTAAGTGACTTGTGAAAATTTAAATTTTAAAATTAAACACTTAGAAATAATATACATATATACAAAGTTGAACAGTTTTATAATGTTTATAATAAACTAAGTCTCCGGTGCTATCTCTAAACTACCTCTTCCTTCCTGCCTTTTCTGCAGGCTGGACCCAGGACCTTCACACTGAGCAACACCTCCACGCCTTTTTGTTTTTTATTCTGCGACGGGGTCTCAGCAAGTTACCCAAGTGAGACTTAACTTGGGACCCTCTTCCTCAGCATCCAAGTACTGGGATCACAGGCGTGTGACCCTGCCTGGGTAAGCGCAAACTAATTCTTGTTACCCAACGGCAATCATTTTTCATCTTCCAGCTGTCTCACTTGGCACTAAATCTCCCCACCCCTTATGCACAGTTTCTCGTGCTCTTAGTATTTCATAATCTTGTTTAAAATATTTTTTGGCTTTTATTTAATATAAAATGCATAAATATTTACAGTGGAGTCAGCAAAGAGCCATGCTTAAATTCTTTTCTTGTACAACTTCTTAAAAATCCATGGAACTAGTATCTTTTTTTTTTTTTTTTTGAGCTTACTGTTTTTTGTGTGCTTATCATCAATTCATCCACAAACTACTGTATTGAAGCGAATCTTTCTCAGAGAAAAACACTGATTTCTTCTGTTTCTTATTTCAATTTAGAATGGTTACATGTCCAGCATTCCTGTATGGCTATTTCCTGGGATAAAATTAACCCTCACTCTGGGAATTCTTTGCTACATCACATTTTCTGTTTCCTAAACCCAAAGTCCTCCTCTTTCCCAGTGTACTCTTTCCTGGGCTTACACACTAAAATTCCCCTTTCAGCTGCACAGCAGGTAAGTGTGGACGCGGTGACGTAAGCCCACCACCACACAGACACAGGCCATCTTCATCTCCGAGGAAGGCTCCTTCCCTGGCACCCCTCTAGTAATCGTCTCCTGCGCCTCCAGTCCCCGAGCACCTCCTGACCGATTTCCGTCCCAAAAGGCTGCCTTTCCAGAACGGAACCACAGGTACCTGCCCCTGTACCCCTGCACCTGGCTATTCTCGCTCAGCACAGCGCAGCGAGGTTTTCCTAGGTTCCTGCAGGCGCAGTTCTCTATCCACTCGCTGGCTGAGGACACTTAGGGTTATCTCTAGCACCTGGGGACTATGAGTAAGGACTCATGTAGGTTTTGCTGGACACATTTGCATTTCTCTTAGGTAAACATGTATCAGCGGAGCTGTTAGGTTCTATCTTAGTATACATTTAACTTCTCAAACTACCCAACCACAGTACTTTCAGAGCAGCTGTACCAATGCACACACCCTAGCAATCAATGTAAGAGAATACCAGTTGTCTGGAATGCCCAGCAGGACTGGGTATGGTCAGTATTTTCATTTTAGCAATTATAATAGGTGTGAGACAGGGAAAGTAACATTTTGAAATTTGTAAGTTTTTACATATCCTTGGTTTATAGTTTTATATCCAGTTGATGTCTCCCATGATTGGGAATTCTAGATTGGGCATTATATTGTGTGTGAATGTCCCACTGCAGCATGCTTGTAATCTCAGCACAGGAGGATCGCCATAAGTTTAACACCAGCCTGCACTAAATAGTGAGACTCTGCCTTAAAAAAAAAAATCTCACTCTTCTTGTTTCCAGTATCACTAAGCTTGACGTTTATGGATTTTCACTGCTTGTATGCTACCTGTTCCATCTCTTCGGAAGCAGTTAGGGTGTTCTATCTACACCAAATGTTCTGCAACCTTCCTTCCCCTGCATTTTCTTATTACGTGTCCTTTCTGAGATCCTCTTTGTTGTCTGAGGGGCCAGGTGGATCGATCTGGTAGATTTACTTTTTCTCCTCTATTTTTCATCACTTTGTTCTCTGTACCAAGCAGTTTTATCAAATCCATGTCCTAATTATCTGGCTGGATTTTATTTATTTTGTTTTGTTTTGTTTTGGTTTGGTTTGGTTTTTGGTACCACTGAGAATCGAACCCAGGACCTTGTGCTTGCCAGGCAGGTGCTTTTGCTGGATTTTATACTTCTCTTTTTATTATTATTATTATTTTCTGAAAGTTTCTCCTCCCCAAATTTTCACTCTCTCATTACTGTCTTACAAAATGCAGTGTTTCTCACCTCTGAGAATATGAATGAGTGTTTATTTTGGTGTTTCTTTTTTTGGAGATAGGGTCTCACTATGGTTGGCCTTGAACTTGCTTATGTCACCCAGGCTGGCCTCAAACACAGCGATCCTCCTGCCTCAGCCTCCCAAGTGCTGGGATTACAGGTATGTGCCACCACACCCAGCTTACCAGTACATGTTTGTAGTACATGATCATGACATCCCATGTAGGATGCTGGCACACTACATAACACACCTTAATTCTTTTTACATCCCCTTCACCTCCCCTCTCCACCTCTTCATCCCCTTCCCATTTAGGAAAGATTTTCTGTTTCCTATTAACTATCTTTTATTTTGCTTTTTAATTTATTTATAATTTGGGTTTCTCGTGTAAGAGAAAACATGCAATATTTAAGTTTGTGTCTTATTTATTTCACTTAATGCAGTCCCAAAGTGTGTCTACTTTCCTATAAGTGACTGAAAACTACCTTTTATGGCTCACTAATACCTCATTGTATATATAAACACCACATTTTTTAATCCATTCATCTGATGATGGACTTATAGACCACGTCCAAGATTTATCTATTATGAGCTGTGCTACTATAAACAGTACTTTATGCATGTATCTCTGTAATATGATGTAATATGCACATATCATTGTAATAACTTCTGGGAAGATACCTAGGAGAGGAATAGCTAGGTCAAATGAAATTCCTAGTTTAAGTTTTTTGATAACCTCCATACTGATTTCCATAGTGGTTTTACTAGCTTACATTCCTACCAACAGTGAAAAAGGAGTCTTTCTTCCCCACAGCCTCACCAGCAGGTTATTTGATTTCTTGATGATAACCATTCTTTCTAGAGTAAGATGGAATCTCAGTGTTGTATTAATTTGCTTTTTTTTCTAATGGCCAGAGATGCTGAACATTTTTTTCACGTATTTATTAGCTGTTTGTTGTTGTTCTGTGAAGCATCTTGCCCTTTTTTGGACTGGGTCTTTAATTGGGGGGGGGTTCCTAACTTTTTGAGTTCTTTACATATTTTAGATGCTGTATTAGTTTTCCACCTGGCAATTTCCCCCCATTCTGTAGGTTGCCTCTTCCCTGTTGGTTGTTTCCTCTGCTGTGCAGAAGCTTTTCTCAGCACCACGTGCTCACCAGGCCACCCTTCCTCCCATGTTTCTGGCCCGTCTGCCCAGCATCAGATGGGCTGTTCTGCACCCTCTACTCTATCCTATGACCCGTGTCTGTTCTGTGCCAGCACCGTGCTGTCTCTATCACTGTAGCTTTGCGATGCGCCTTGAAATCTGGGCTTGTGCTGCCCCATTTGCTCTCGTTGCTCAGGGTTGTTCTTGCTATTCTGGGTCTCTTCTGACTCCTTATGAATTTTAAGATTGTTTTCTCTATTTCTGTGAGGAATGCTACTGGTACATTCACTGGGACTGCGTTAAACCCATATGTTAGTTTCAAAAGTATGACTATTTTGACCATGTCTAGCTGAGAGTGGTGGCACACGCCTGCAATCCCAGCACTCAGGTGGCTGGGGCAGAAGGTCTGCCGTGAGTTTGAAGCCAGCCTTGGGTACATAGCAAGTTCAAAGCAAGCCTGAACTACATAAAACAACAACAAAAACTATCCAGGAAAGGGGACACAGTTCCATTTTCTGATGTGTTCTCTGATCTCTTTATTCAGGGTACTATAGTTTTCATTACAGAGGCCTTTCATTTCTTTGTTAGGTTAATTTTGAAGTAAATGATTTTTCTTGATATTCTCACGAATGGTATTCTTTTCCTAATTTCTTTCTTGGTGGGTTCATTATCAGTGTACAGGAATGCCACTGATTTCTGTGTGTTGATTTTTTATCCTGGTGTCTGATTATTCCCTCACAGAACATACACAAAGAAGTACTAGAAAAGATAACTAGATGTTCTGTGTAATCAGATGTTTGGAGTGCATGATCTACACTTTGGCAAATTCTGGGTTTCCCAGTACAGCGATCAGGCAGAGGTCTGCTTGACTGGATGAGGGTATCACTCCGCTGCAGTTACCTACAAGCCTTTTCCCTTGTGCAGGTTTTCCAAAAGAATCTGTTACTGTGGTTGGAGGACAGGAGCTGGGATGGGGATGGGTTCTAAGTCTGGCTACTTGAGGAAGGGAGCTAGAATGTACAAGCACGCACAGCCCCGTGTAAATCCCCTTGAGAAGACAGGGCATCTTTGTTCTCGTGGTGTCCTCGGGTCCGCAGTGCCTCGTGCACAACTGCCGAGCACACTACCAGTCTTCTCTCGGAGCATGGCAGGTCTGTTGGCCTCTTAGACTGCTAACCAACTCTTCCACACACTGCTCCTCTGTGTACTTGCCGTGGTGCCGCCTGCTTTGTGAGTGTGTCTGGAGCTCTGCTGTAGGAACACTTCCTTTTGGACGCTGCAGCCCTCCGCTGCCGATCTCACAGCGGGCGCTCAGCCTCCTCCCCACACTGCCACTCCGCTAGCATCACTGTTTCCGCTTCATGGGATGCTGGAGTCTCTCCCACTGTCACTGTCATTCCGTAAGGGTCTCGTGAAGCAATCTGTCAAGTGTGTATTCGGTCTCTCATGGATGCTGCTGCTTTAAAAAGTGTACTATATGTGTATTCACATTTTCTCTGGGCAGCACTTAATTCTTGGGTACTCTGAGGCATCACTGAGCACACTGATGATTGCACTGCCCATAGTCACAGCCCATAGTCACAGCCTAAAGTGCTACTGGAAAAGGCAGGGCAGTAAGGGCCGGATCCATGCGACCCTTCCTTCATTTATGTTTGCTTTTATGGTGCTTCTGTTTCATCTCTTACTAGTAAAGTGTTATAGTTATCAGCTACCCACCCCTCCTTATCTCTCTCCCTTTCTCAGTACTGAAGATTGAACTCAGGGCCTGAGCTACGTCGGTAGACATTTTTAAATTCAGCTTTCGGATAGGGTCTCGGTAAGTTGCCCAGGCTGGGATCGCATTTGCAATCCTCCTGCCTCAGCCTCCTAAGTGCTGGGATTACAGGTGTGTACCACCATACCTGGCTTGAATTGTACACTTTCTATATCCTCATCGCTCTACCAGAACTTCTTCCTCTGTTACACCTCATTACAAGCATAAGGCTCAGCACCCACTTTTTCATTTCTTGCAGATGTTAGCTTCTGGATCAGCCATGCTAATACTTGTGACAATATGCATTCTTCTTGTTATAATATGCATTCTGTTTTTGCTTCTTTCCATCCCATGATCTTTCATCTTTTACCCTACCACAGCAACTCACATTTTTTTTTTTTTGAAACAGGGTTTCACTATGCAGTTCAGGCTGGCCTCAAACTCACAATGATCCTCCTGCCTCAGCCTCCCAAGTGTTGGGATTACAGGCATGCGCCACCTGGCTTAAACTGACAGTTGTATCTAAACCTTGCTACTGCCAGGATTACATCTCGTAATTTCAGTTTAAGAATCCTCGCTGTGATCCTTCATTTCATAAGCATGACAACTGGGTGTTCATGCCGTATGTATGAAATTTGCCTCCCTCAAACCTTGTTAAGACATGGGCACAGCTGGGTGTGGTGGTGCACGCCTGTAATTCCAGCACTGGGGAGGCTGAGGCAGGAGGATTGCTGAGAGTTCAAGGCCAGCCTGGGCTACAAAGTGAGCTCAAGGCCAGCCTGAACTGCACAGTGAGACCCTGTCTCAAAAAGACCAAAAAATTTTTAAAAAATAAATAAATAGACATGGGCTCATTACTTGTCTGACACGAAGAAAAAAGAAAGAATCCTAGCTGTTTAAACAACTATAGCTGAGGCATACAATGAGTTTTTGCTTCATTCTGGACACTCAGGACTGCACCCAGAGCTGAGAGTGCGAAGCACAGGCCCCACCACTAACCCACATCCCCAGACTCTACACACTTTGCGTTCCTAATTTCTAGCAGACCCCTTCTACCCCCCACCTTCAGTCATTCCAAGGCCCACACTACAGTCCTCCGGACCTGGACTTCACTGTCCTTTGTGCCTCCCGCTCCACCTCCCTGCCTATCTACCTGCGTCTGAGGCCCCTTCATGGAATTACTCCCTGGCCTCTCTTCCTCCTGCACTGCCTGGCAAAGCCCCAACCTCGCTGAACCAGCTCCTACTGTGCATCTGCACCTGTCTTCGGAACAGGCCGGTAAAAGCCACGCCAACATGACTGCTAACCTCAGAGGAGCCCCAGTGCCGCTGTCACGCTGCCCCACCTCCTCTCCCCCTCCGCCTCCTCCACTAGATGGCCACTGCACCCCTGCCTTCCTCCTCAGAGCTGCACTCTTCCCTCCGGCCTCCCGCTCCATACCCAGAGCAAGTAAAAGCAAGACGGCACTTCCGTACACTTCACCATCACACACACAGCATGCTTGGCCATTTCCACCCCATGCCCGACCTCACGCCCTGGGCACTGAACCCAGCCAGGGCCCACACACTGAGCTACAACTCCTGCTTTTCTTATTTTGAGACAGGGTCTTGCTAAGACACGAAGCTGCCCAGGCTGGGCTCAATCTTGCCATCTTCCTGCGTCAGCCTCCCAGAGTGCTGGAATTACACACATCTTCACTGCACTTGGCTATTTTCACAGTTTCTATCTTCCTCTCCACATGGATTAACTCTTCCACCCATTAGGCCCTGTCCCTCTTTCTCTACACACGGGACAGGGATCCAACCATGTCCTCTCACCTCTAACACCACTGCTAGCCCCTCCCTCCGAACTGCGTGACTCCTACCCTCAGCACAGCAAACATGCTACAGGACAGCAACCCCAACAAAACAAAACCCACACCCCCTTTTCACAGACGCTCACACCTATAATTCTAGTCTTGGGAGACTGAGGCAGGAAGATTGCAAATTCAAATCCTGACCAACTTAACAAGACCCTATTTCAAAATAAAAAATAAAAAGGGCTGGGGATGTAACAGCATGAAAGCCCTGGATTCAACCGCAGTCCCCCCAGTGTACATGCATGCTTCCTGATCTCACAGCCTCCCACCTCTCCCCAACCTGTATCTCTACCTGGCTGCAACCCTTACACAGGAAAATTCGCCCTATAAGAAAGACTTAATGGTCTCCAATTCTTCCGTTCCTTTTTTTCTTTTAAGACAGGGTCTACTACACACTTGAAGCTGGCCTTGAACTCACGGCGATCCTACTGCATCAGCCTCCTGAGTGCTGGGATCACAGACGTCACCATCACACTTGCCTATTTATTCTGTTTCCATTCTCCTCCTGTCATTTCTTTGACTAATTCTTTTATTTTGAAAAATTCTGACCCTACTGAAAAAGTAATAATAAGCACTTTATATTCTCCACCTGAACCCCTCAGTTGCTCACAATAATTAACAACGGCCACGCTCGCTCCATTTCATTATTTCTACGTATACCCGCACATGTGCACACTCTTGGGGAGACTAAAATCTACCAGAGTACGTTACCCGCATTATGATACTTTTCCCCTGAATACTTTTAACATCTATCTCTAGGAACAGAGATATCCTTTCCATAGACCAATATACTACTGTATTATACCCAGGAAACCTTAACGTGATTTAGTACCTTCACTTAATAGGCAGTCTATATTCAAATTTTCTTAACTGTACCAAAAATGTCCTTTACTTTTTTTTTTTTCCCCCCGGGACCGGGGATCGAACTCAGGGCCTTAGTGCTTAGCGGCAAGCACTTACCCCACTGAGCTGTACCTCCAGCCCAAAAATGTCCTTTATAATTTTTTTTCTTGATCTAAGATCCAACTAAAACTCATGCCCTGGGGGCCAGGGGTATAGCTCAGTGGGACAGCACCTGTACGGCAAACACGAGGTCCTGAGTTTGATTCCCAGTGCTCTTGCTTATGTCTCTTCAGTACCTTTTGTTCTGACATTTCTAGGTGGTCCAGATGGCTGTCACGTGTCCCATGTTTTGGATTTGACCATTTCCCTGTGATGTGACTGGGGGGTAAAAATAACTGTGCGGAAAGCTGATCACACAGGCAATGCTGCACACACCACGTTCAGTGCACACCACGTTCGCTTTCCCACCATGATGCTCCATGTGCTCCGCTGGTTAGGAGGAGGCATGCCAGATCTTGTCATTGCGAAGGTCCCCAATCCCTTCTGTAATTAAGTGATGTGTAAGACGATTCCTTCAGATCTCAGGAATGTGCTACTCCCAATGCGCTTTTACCTCATGGACTTGCCGCATCAGTAAAGTGGAGTACACAGAACACATGCCTTCACATTTGTCTGTTGGTACTGTTCTTGAAGGGCTTCTCTCTTCTACAATTTTTTGATTATTACTATAGATTCATAGATTATATCATTCATAAAAACTACATTATTTTTTATAACCAAACAACACTCCAACACTTCAATAATTTCTCATGGGTAAGCATTTAAATTACTTCTTGTATTTATAATTATTACAAATAATGTCACAGCAAATAACCATTCATACATTTTAAAAAATATTTGTGGAAAAATACTGTGAGATAAATTCCAGTCCATCTCATACTCCCTAAACCCTTGGGATCGGGACTTTGCCCTGACCAAGTGGCACAGTTATGGAAGACCCATCCACTGCTAAACTCTATCATCAGGTATTGTCTGACTGCACCTCTCAGACTCTCACACAGCCAGTGACTCCCGCCTCCTAAAGTAACTTGTTGACTTGGCTTCTAGCAAATTCCCTCTCTTTCTACCCTGACCTTCTCAGTTGTCTTCAGGACCCTCTAAGTGGAGAACACTCAGGCTGAGCCCCATCCTCTCCCCTCCGCACCCCTCGTCAGCAGACCTTGTCTATGACAGCCCGCTCTGCTCATGCCGCCGGTTCCCCTACCTTGGCTGAGCGCGCTCCCGACTCCGGCTAACTTCTCCACCTCCTGACGTGTGACTTGGTATAAAAGGGATCTCACACTCAATGTCCACAAGGGAGCCCTTCCTCCCCCCCATCTGCCCCTTTCGGGCTCCCTGCCTCTGTGAACGGCACCTCCACCCTCTGGTGCTCAGGTCCAAAGTCCTGAAATCAGCTTTGACTTCCCTCTTCCTCTTACACCTCACACTCCTCCCCACCGAGTGTCACCGGCTGGAGCTACTCTAACACCTCCTGCTCAGAAGAACTCAGTACCCATCTTAACAAAGATTTGCCTTCTGGGCTGTGTTCACGGTTCCTACAGACCTTTTACAACTGAAGGCAGAGCACGTTATTTCCAACGTTTTCTGGTGGTTTCTCTTTCTGCTTAGAGCGAAAGCCAACAAACACCCTTATAACGTCTGCAAGTCCCCACAGTGACGCGGGTGCATGTCTCCTCCGGCACTGCTCTTCAGCTGCTGTCCCCCCCGCACCTGTCCCGTGGGCCCACCAGGCACACGCGCACTGCGAGACTGTGGCACCCGCTGCTCCTCTGCCTAACGCGCTCTTCTCCCCGGGTAACCACAGGCTGTCCCGCGTCCTCCTGTTCCAGTTGGGAAAACTACACAGAAGAGGGGAGGAGACGCAGGGATCGAAACCTTCTTACACAGCTGTCAATCAGTCTCCTCTATTTTGTCATCACCCTTCACTTCCAGTGTCCACAGCTCTGAGAAGTGAGCGATACATGTGGGGCTAATTCTCAGTTTTCCCTCTTACTATTTCAGAATTAGGTTATTTTAGGGTTACTAGTTGTCATTCATTCCTCTGTCCTCAAACGTCCAAAAATGGATGGCTGTTTTCTCCTCTTTTATCCACATTACCTGTTGGGGTTACCGAAAACAAACAAACCCCCAAACTCCTTACTAAAGTTTTAATCAGGGTTTGACAAAGAACAAAATGTTGTACAAGTTTATTCTGGCATTAATATGGATGTTTTAAAGTCATTTCAATACATATACTATAGGGCTGAGGATGTGGCCTAGTGGTAGAGCTCTTGTCTTGCATACACAAGGTCCTGGGTTCGATCTCCAGCACCACAAAAAAACATAAAATACTATAGTGGCATGCACCTGCAATCCCAGCACTCTGTGAGGCTGACGCAGGAGGACAAGTCTAAGCTCAGACTTGGAAACTTACCAAGACCTTGTCTCAAATAAAAAAATAAAAATAGCGGGGGCATGGTAGTGCATGCCTGTAATCCCAGCACTCGGGAGGCTTGAGACAGGAGATCGTTGCCAGTTCAAGACCAGCCTGGGCGACAAAGTGAGCTCAAGGCCAACCTGAACTGCATAGTAAGAACCTGTCTCAAAAAGAAAAAAATAAAATAAAATAAATAAAAAGGGTTGGGGATATAGCTAGACTGAAGGCACTGGGTTCAATTCCTAGTATTACAAAATAAAACAAAAGATACCCACATACAAGGCACCTTTTACAAAGGGAAAACATTTTACAATAAACAGAAATAGAGCCAGGAGTGGTGGGGCACACTTACAACCCTACTGCAAGCTAGAGGCCTGGGCTACAAGTCCAGGTCAGCCTGACCAGAGGACTCTGTCTCAAAAATACTAACAAACCCAAGCCAAAAGCAAAACAAAGTAAGAAGCTACGATAAATTTTTAAGATTTAAAAATCATAATTATAAAAATAGTTCCAAATTTTTTATTGTTCTATATTGTTTTCTCATACATTATTACTTGATATAATTATTTTTTCTATATTTGGAATTCAATTAAGAACTGATTACTATCATTGAATCCATCTGTACTATCTGATAATTACAGTTCATCTGGTGTTATGAGACTATTTCCAGAAAAGCAGAATCCTGTTTATCATTTTCTTAAATAAAAGGGAGCAAGCCAGACATGGTGCAGGCCTGTAATCTCAGCACTCAGGAAGGGTGACGCAGGAGGAGTGCAAGTTTGACTCCTACCAGGGCAACTTGCTAAGACCCTGTCTTGAAATAAAGAATAGAAAAAGGCTAGGATGTAGCTCAGTAGTTGAGTACCTCTAGGTTTTCTAGGTTTTAAAAGGAAGGAAGGAAGGGAGGAAGAGAGAGAGGGAGGGAGGGAGGGAGAGAGGCAGGGAGGGAGGGAGGGAAGGAAGGAGGGAAGAAAGGAAGGAAGGAAGGAAATTTAGGTGACCGAGACTAAGTTTTATTTACTATAAACAACCTTTCAGGACAGCGAGGGACCCTTCTAAAATCTGAAGTATTCAGAGTTAACTCTACAGAAAAAGGAATTAAGCAACGGTATTTATCACCCCCCTAGGCTGAAATTCTAATTTATTTTCCGTGATTTCGAAGCATACCCTTTTACATCACCAGATAAAGCCAGTATCAACTGCAACAATAACATAACCAGCATACACATGCGCAAATGCAGTGCACACAGGCGACACTCACCTGTCTAGGAAGATGTCCGGGAGTGGTGGGTAGGTCTGCATGTCAGGCACGCGCTCATGGACTATAACCATAATGAACGACGTAAACCCAAACACTATAAAAACGTACACACAGCTCAGTATGGTCTTCCAGTACTCTGGGTCCAGTCTCCGAACAGAATGTTTGCTTTTGCCGTTCATATACTGGTACTGATCGGAGCTCAGGTCGGTGAGGGGTCCGTCACAGTCGTGGGAAGGGTCCCCGTTGCACAGCCAGTCTGCACCCTGCAGAGCGCCGATGCACGGACTCAGCGGGCCCAGGGGGCTGTCACTGTTGTAGCCCATCTCCTCTAAAACATCATTATGTATTTTCTGCAATTTTCGGACTGAGAGCATTAACCGTTTAATGTCCCCTAGAACTTTGATTTCCAAAGGAGGAGAGCGCAGATCATATTCAGTCAGTGTCAGTAGTGTGAGTCCATCGAGTCGGTGCTTGTTGCACAAGATATCCACATACTCAAAAAAGCCTTCATCTTTCAGCCACACAGCTACGTGCTTGGTAGTCCAGCGGCGAATGCAGAGTTGATTGGGACCTGCCATTTCTTCCTCCACTGCCTGTCAGAGGAAAACAAAGATTTCAGTGTGTCCTGACAGCTTCTTGAAAACCAAATACTGTGCACATGCACATATCAGGAACTATAGCCTATCTACACTGCCCTATTGGCTTTTAGAGTCAAAAAAGTAAAAATTAGGCAGTGCGTGATTTTCAACAGATTAACACTTTAACAATGTTATGATTATAACCCTGAATAGCAGAAGAAAGGGTAATGACCTAACATTGTACAGAAAACATACAAACGGTTACTCAATAACAAATCAGCCACAACTCACTTAAAAACATACGTCGTAGATAACACAGTAAACTCCCGTTTGTACTTTCCATAGCATGAAATCTATGTGAGATTTGCTAAATGCAAAAGAACAAAACCCTCATGCAGAGTGTGCTCTGTTAGCTGGATGTGTGCTGCACACTTGTAAGCCCGGCACTCAGAAGGCAGAGGCAGGCGAATCTGCAAGTCTGAGGCCAGCCTGGACTACACAGTGAACTCAAGGCTGGCCTCAACTACACAGTGAGACCGTCTCAAAAAAAAAAAAGTATATCCCCACTTAAGGGAAAAAACACAAAAGTGAACAGCTAACTGTAATTTCTGAAATATTTTTAGGTTAAGCATATTTCTGTCTACTATATGGGGAATTATTTCTCTAACAAATATAGTCTTTAAGTTAAATATAAATTTTAGTCTTAATAAGAGCTCAACTCCTTCTATTGCTTGACTATCCCGCTACAGAACTGAATACACCATATTTGGGATTTCAGTGATATATATTTTTAAACTATCATGTTGGGCTGCAGGTATAGAGTACTGGCCTAGGCCTGAGGCTCTGGATTCAATGCCCAGCATGAGATAATAATAATTATTATTATTATCATATCAGTGTATTCATAATTTTGATAAAACTTCACATTACAGTTATGAAAGGCCAATACTGTACTATATTTTTAAAAGAACTCATGATTTTTACTACTTTAACCTCATTCAGCTGTTTACATATTTTTTCTTTCTCTTTTTTGTTTTCTGTGGTACCAGGGATCGAACTCAGGACCTTGCACTTGCCAGGCAGGCGCTTATGCCACTGAGCTAAATCCCCAGCCTATGTATTTTTTCTATTATAAAACTTTTCAGTCACTTGTATGGAAGTTCATAAAATACATCAGATGAGACAAAGGCATATTACAGAAAAAGAGGAGGCAGCTATTCTCAAATATACCACCTCACTAATAAATCCTGACTATATTTCCTTCTGAAATAATTTTAAAAATATGATAGGTAGACTTTAAAACATAAGGAATAAAAAATAACATCCTGAGGGCGAAGAATGCAACTCAGCATGTAGCACTTGCTCAGCATGCACGAGGCCCTGGGGTCAACCCCCAGTACCACCAAACAAAAAAACAATAAGGAACACTATGAACATCATGTGCCCACAACCCACCCTGAAAAGAATCATTTCTAATACATTCTGTCTCTTTTTCTTTTGGAGACAGGGTCTCGCTATACAGTTCAGGATGGCCTTTTTGTAGCCCAGGCTGGTCTCGAACTCACAATGATCCTCCTATCTCAGCCTCTTGGGGTGCTAAGATTATAGGTGTATGCCACCACATTCAGCTACATTGTTTCTTAATCTGAACACTATTAGTCATACAGTTATCAAGTATATAATTGTGATCTTCAATTTTTTCTATATATGCTAAGCTTTATTTTAAAAAAGTTTGCACCGGGCATGGTGGTACATGTCTGTAATCCCAGCACTTGGGAGGCTGAGGCAGGAGGATCACCGTGAATTTGAGGGTAGCCTGGGTACTTCAAGTGAGTTCAAGGTCAGCCTGGACTACATAGTGAGACCCTGTTTATAAATAAATATGTAAGGTAAGTAAGTAACTTTGCTTTAAAAAGAAAACAAAACACAAAATACTGATGTGTATCCTACCCTGAAGGACAAATACACCCCCTTCACGATATCCTGAAAGGCACTCTCCTCCTCTCCTCCCATATGTACCACCCTCCTGCTTTGGGTGTTCGTGGGTGCCTTATTACAATCACTGTGGACTTTCTTCCTAGCCTGAAGAAAATAAAACACTGATGCTATTCTGTCTTCTCTTATCCACACAACCTCTTGACATGAAGACTTATAATCATTTGCCAGAAGCAGGTATTTCTACTAATAAGCACCACTTGTACCATCACACTATTTAGAAGACAAGGAATACACTTCATAAAATGCACATCGAGGAGTGCCATGGAAATATCACTTAAAGTGAATTAAGTCTTTATATTTTTAATTACTTTTTAAAAATATTACTAAAAAAAAATACCAGTTTTTGTTTCCAAAGAGAGCTTTTGAAATTACCAACTACTATTACCAACACAGTTTTGAAGTCCTAGAAAATTAACATCACATCTGCCTACAAGGAATTTGTACTTTTTAAAAAGTTTATTTCAAAGCTATGACAATCTCGTACAACTTTTCTTAGCTACAATAAACCAAAGGTCAAGCAATTATGATTTACTCACTTTAACAAATGGGTTTTATATACTGATGTTATTATTTCATACCATTTATTATACAGCATATGTACAATGCCATTAAGGTACAATTTGGTTCACACATATAGCGAGAGATATACCTTGTCTCCCCTTACACATGCTCTGACTACATTACTTCACCCACAAACACTGCAGCAGTTATGAAGCAGCAAACCTGAGAGACAGTCCCTTACACAACGAGGCCAGGCGTCTCCCTCTGTTTCTGTCCTCCCACTTGCCCCTCCCTCCAACAGCTTACCACCGCGGGCTTCCAAGTCACTCCCATCCCCGCAGCAATCACTCTTCAGCACAGATCCAGCTTGTCTGCTCAAAAGGCTGCCGCTCTTTTTCCATGGACTTTCCTTCCTGTCTTAGCTCACACTGCCTGCCCTGGCTCACCTTATAACTTCAATCAAGCTAACTGGCTTTGATGCAGGTATTTTAGTTGGTAGAAAATGAGCTGTCATACCCAGAAGCCTCCTGGCAGGCTTTGAACCTGCTGTGGGAAAGCCCCAAGAGGCTGACACATTTCATTGTTCTGCTCCATCAGGTCAGAGCATGCCCTTCAATTGTATGATGTTAAATAACAGAAGCCCACACAAAATCACTGTTTAGCTAGTACTGCGGAGGCCTACATGAGAGGGGTCAGTAAAAGAAGATAAAAAGCTTTAGAGTCACTTAGTATTTATGTTGTGTCACAAGAATTATAGCAACAGAAGATTCTGAACAAAGAAAAATTATAGACACAGGTTTCATGCAGATCAATAAAATGTAAAAATTAGGTTAGTAAATGTTTTAAGAATGCTGTCAGCTTTAACCAATAATTGATATGTCAGTTAGCAATGAGAGGGACTTCTGCTTCTGGCCAGCACACTGTAACATGGGCCAAATTTATCCTCTGCCTTGAAAAAACAAAAAGCAGTCCAAGAATATGAAGAACAGTTTCAAGGTACTGGTCAGGAAACAAGGTGGGTTCCATCACCCCACTTTCTGCTTTGGGAGCTTGCATGCCATGAAAGGCACAGGATGGAAAGCCCCAGGAAGGCCTAGCAGGCCAGGCAAGCTGAGGAGATGGAACTGCAAGTCTGGAGTGATCAGGAGGCTAATGTCTGTGGGACACAACGATACTCCAGGAGAGGTACGGGGATGAAGAACTCTGAAGATCTGCAGAGGTCTTTCTTAGACACTGAGCTAGTGTTGATCAGCACATGCGTATGAGGAAACTAATCAGGATCCAAAAAGACCACCCAAAAAAAGAGTCCTACCACTCATACAGGGCCAACAAAATACCTAAACAGCCAGAGTGGAAAAAAAAGTTCACAATTCATAGGTCTTTGTATAGAGTACACAGAAAGAACTTGCCACAGTAGTGAGGTTAAAAAAAAAAAAATTTTTTTTTTTTAATGATACTGGGGATTGAACTCAGGGCCTTGTGCCTGATAGGCAAGCACTTTACCACTGAGCTACATCCCCAGATCTTGTGAGGCAAAATTAACTCTATAATACACATAGAAAGCTTAATGCAAAGTAGAAGAAGCTTAATGAACATGAAGAAAGCCAGACATGGTGGTCCACAGCTGTAATCCCAGCATTTGGGAGGCTGAAGCAGGAGGACTACTTCGAGTTGAAGGCCAGTTTGGGCTACATAGTGAGTTCAAAGCCAGAATGAACTATGTAGCTAGATGGACAGATGGAAGGATAGAAAGAAGGAAGGAAGAGAGGGAGGGAGGGAGGGAGAGGGAGAAGGAGAAAGGGAGAGAGGGAGAGAGAGGGCTGAGCATGAATGTAGGGTGCTGGCTTTGGGTTTGATCCCTAGCATGGAAAAAGACAAAACAAAGCAGAAAACCCTACCACCCACATCAAAATCACCTTCCTCAAAACTAGAGACAGGGCTGGGGATGTAGCTCAGTGGAATAAGTGCTCGCCTGGCAAGCGCAAGGGCCTGAATTCGATCCCTAGTACCGCAAAAAAAAAAAAAAACCTAGAAACAATGAGGAAAAAAAAAAAATGAGGAAGTCTGAAGTGCACATAATGAATACAGAAAGGAAGGTAAGAGTGATAGATTTCTCAATGCAAACAATGTCAGCTAGAATACAGTTAAATAATATCTTTAAAGTACTAAAAGGAAAAAAAATAAAAGGACAACCTGTAATTCTACATCCAGAGAAATACCTTTTAAAAATAAAGATGCCAGGCGTGGTGGTGCACACCTGTAATCCCAGCACTCGGGAAGCTGAGGCAGGAGGATCGTTGCAAGTTCGAGACCAGCCTGGGGTACGAAGTGAGCTCAAGGCCAGCTGGAACTGCATAGCGAGACCCTGTCTCAAAAAGACCAAATAAATAAATAAATAAATAAATATAAATAAAGGTGAAAGACTTTTTCAGACACTCAAAAGCTGATGGATTTCAGCAGCATTGGACTTGTACTACAAGAAATTTAAAGAAAGTCCTTCAGAGGAAAAAATAATTACCATACAAAACTGTGAATCTACGTAAGGAAAAATACCAGAAGTTGTAACTACATGGGCAAATAGATTTTTTACCATTTAATATCTTTAAATGACAGTTACTGTGTGTGTAGCTCAGTCGTAAGAGCACTTGTTCAGTACATAGAAGATCCTGTGCTCAATCGCTGTACAAGCAACATAATATATGAAATTATACTACAAAGAAAATACATGTCAACAATAGCACAACAGTGGAGAGAAATGGAAAACATTAATGACTACTAAAATACAAAGAACAACAGCAAATCAGCAAAGGAGATAAAACTGAAAAAATGCTGAATTCAAAAGAGATAATAAAAACAACAAAAACAGAACAGAAAACCAGATGAGACAAATAGAAAACAAGAAAGATGACAGGCTGGGCATGGTCGTACACACCTGTAGTCTCAGCACTCAGGGGGCTGAGTAGGAAAAGTCTCTGAATTCAAGACTAGTCTGGGCTACACAGGGCGTTCAAGGACAGTCTAAACTGCATTGCGAGGCCCTTTCCCCCCTCAAAAAAAGGAAGATGACAGCCAAACATAACCATATCAATAATCACATTAATTGTAAATAGTTTAAATAATTAAAAGGCAGAGCTTGTCTGATTGGATAAACATATGACTTCGTGCTCCCTATGAGAAACACAACTCAAACCTGAAACACGAAGGGTCCCAAGATGGGAGAAAATGATACCACACCAATGCTGAGTGATTACACTGGTATCAGAACAAGCAGATCTCAGAGCAGAGAATGTAACCAGGAATTTTTTAAAAAGTCATTTTATAATAACAAAAGGGTCAATTCATCATGAAGATACAAATCCTATTATTTGATGCCATATGCACCAAATGCGGCAGGAAAGTATGTGAAATAAAGCTGGCAGAACTCTACTGAGAAATAGACCATCTACAATTTTAGTTGGCACATGTCAATTTTCCTCTCAATAATCTATAAAACAAGCAAAAGAGGCTGAGTAAGAAACAGAAGGTTTGAATACAATACAACCAATTAGCTTTAGCCAGCTAAGACAGAACAGTCTATCCTACAAGAATATACATTCTTTTCACATGTACAAGGAACACTGACCAAGACAAGCTATATCACAGGCCACAGAACAAGTCTCAGTAGTATGACTCTGACCACAACAAATTATTACTATTATTAATTTTTTGGTCTTTTTGAGACAGGGTCTCACTATGCGGTCTGAACTTGTGACAATCCTCCTGCCTCAGCTTCCCGAGTGCTGGGATTACAGGTGTGTGCCACCATGCGTGGGTGACCACAACAAATTAAATTAGAAATCAGTAACAGAAAAGCCTTAGAAAATTCCCCAAATATTTGGAAATTAAATAACACAACTACTAAATTATCCATAGAGCAAAAAGAATTCAAAGGGAAAAATTATGTTTGGAACTGAATGCAAATGAAACAACATAATAAAACTTACAGGACAATGCAAAACCAGTACTTGGGAATTTTCATAGAACTAAATACCTATATAGACAAGCAAGAAAAAAACCATGGTCTAAGACCAGCAGGTTTGCCTTTTATCCCAGTAAGCTAGATAAAGAAAAAATTAAACTCAAATCAAAGAATAATAAAGATGAGAGCAGAAACCCTAAGAATGACAACAGATAAACCATTTTGAAAAAAAATCAATAAATTTGACTGTTAGAGATCAATAAAATTTTATAAATTTCTGGCCAGAATGGTTATGGAAGAACAAAGGGACACACCAATTAGCAGTATCAGGAATACGGGTGGCGACATCACTACAAATTCTTCAGAATTTAGATACTTAACACATAATACATGAATATAATAAATCATGTAAATTAAATTTGGCAATTTAGATGAAAGGACACATTCTCTGAAATACACAAATTACTATATGTCATTCAAGAAGAACTAACTCCATCAATAACTGGATCTACTACAGAAATCGAATATGTAGTTAAAAACATTCTCATAAGGAAAATTCCATGCTGGGCATGATGGTGCATGCCTGTAATCCCAGTACTCAGGAGGCTGAGGCAGGAGGATCGTTGTGAGCTCGAGGTCAACCTGGGCTACAAAGTGAGCTCAAGGCCAGCCAGAACTGCACAGCGAGATCCTGTCTCAAAAAGACCAAAAAAAGAAAAAAGAAAAGGAAATTTCAGTCCCAGAGAACTTCACTGATGAGCTCTGCCAAGCATTTACAGAATAAAACAAATTTTCTATAAATCCTCCTAGAAAAGAGGAAATTATTAAATTATTCTGAATTCACTGAATGAGGGCCAGTATTACTCTGATACCAAAAACAGATCCAAAAAAATTATAAAGTAATAAAGCTACAAACCAGTATCTTTCATGAACAAATATGTAAATTTCAAAACTTAACAAATCAAATCAAACATCTAAAAAGAAAATTATAGCCCAAGAATTCAAAGTTAAACTACCATTTGAAAATCAAAATAATCTACTACATTAACCAAATGAAACAGACACCATCAAAAGATGAAGCAGATAATTTGAAAAAATCCAACATTCACCTCTGGATAAAAACTCTCAGCAAACTAAGCATAGAAGGAAATTTAAATTTGACGAAGGGTAGCTCTGGAAAACCTAACATCATATTTAATAGTGAAAGAAAAAATGCTTTTCTGCTAAAATAAGGAATGTGGCAAGATTGTTTTCTCCCACAGCTTGTATACAGCATTAGAAGTTCTGGCAAGTGTAAAAAGGCAAGAAGAAATTAATGGCATACAGATGGAAAAGGGAGAAATAAAACTATATTTACAGATAACTCGATCATTTATGCAGAAAGTTCAGTGGCGCTCACACCCTAAAATCAGAATGATCCCGAAAAGGTTGTCATGGCACCTGCACAAGATTTGCAAATTAATGAGGCCCTCCCTGAGGGGCTGAGCTGGGCAGGGGGTGCAGCACAGCAGCAGAGTACATGCTTAGAAGGGGCTCTGCCTGGTTCCAGTGCCCAGAGCAACAATAACAATTCAATGTCGTTTATAAAAAAGTATTAAGATTAACTTCAGTTTGGCAACACTGTTAGCATGGAGAGTGACACACAGAATTCACTGTGGGGAGGGGGAGAGGGCATGAAAGGGGCAGGGCAGATCAGGTGGACTGTGGGACCGACTGTGCACACAGCGACCAGTCTGCACTGCAAACAGACGCCAACTTCAAAATGTTTTCATTGTATTTTTACATTGTAACAATAATAAAAAACTGAAAATTTATAAAACAATCATATTCGCAATATCATAAAAATCTGAAATTCTCAAAAATAAATCTGACAAAACAATGGAAAGATGTGTGCCCTGGAAACTCTAAAACACTGGTGAGAACACTGAAGACCCACATGGGCAGAGCCGAGTAGGCCTGACGGCTGGCCCCTACACTGTCAGGGTACCAACTCTCCCAAACTGCCCACAGACTCAATGCAACCTCACGCAAAATCCCAACCATTTGGAGGGGTTTTGTAAATATTACACTTATTTAAAAATTTTATACAGAAATGCAAGGGACCCAGAATAAAAACTGTGCAATTCCTCTTGTGCTTAAGAATTGCTCTCTAGTAAAGAGTCCAGCTGCTTTTAAGGAGTTGTCTGATTAGGCCAGACCCACCAAGAACATTCTCCCTTTATGAACTACGGCACACAACACAGTCCTACCACCTCATCACTCCGTGACAGCCGTGTACACAGATCTCTCCCCTTATATGCAGGTCCCTAGGGGCTACCTTAGAATTCTGCTCATCTCAGAACCCTAATCAAGCCAAAGTGTAGAGAACTGGCCTAAAGATAAGAAAATCAATGGGACAGAGGAAAAGAAGCTACAAATAGACCCACACATATTACCCACTTGGTATTAAGTGTACAACAAAGACAATTCGGTGGACAAAGAATATCTTTTCTTCAAATGGTTCTGGAACAAACAGTCTATGCAAAAAACATACAGCTGTATCATCCACCAAAATTATTTCAAAATAGATCATACAACTAACGTAAAACCTAAAACTAGAAAATTTTTATAAGAAAAAATAGGAGAAGCCAGACATGGTGGCACATGCCTGTAATCCCAGCCCTCAGGAGGCTGAGGCAGGAGGATTGTTCAAGGCCAGCCTGCACTACAAAATGAGTTCAAAACCAGCGTGAAATACATACTGAGACCCTATCTCAAAAACAAACACCAAAAAAAAAAGGAAGAAAAGAAAAAATAGGAGAAAATATTTCACACTGATAGATACCCAGAATCCCAAAATGGCGCCTGACAGAAAATGGCCCAGTGAGAACTGCCACATCATGCCCTGCCAGGATATAGTCCCTGGTGCTTCTTCAGACCCCCAAATAAAACTCCCCACTTCCGTTTTAGCATGCACACCAACTCCAACCAATACAATTCCATCACGGCGCCTTCCGTTACCTAACCCGCCTCTATATGAGCCAACCACCCTCCCCCTCCCTTGAGGGTCTCTACAGTCTAGCAGCCCTCCTGCACCCAGCAATAAAGGCTTGTTTTACCTACCTCTGTCTGGTACTCTACCTGGTGCCAAACCTAACACAGACCTTCTCTTAGGTAAGACACCAAAAGGAAAACCCATAAAAGAACAAATGGACAGGGGCTGGGGATGCAGCTCAGTGGCACACTTTCCCTGGCAAGGGCAAGGTCCTAAATTAGATTCCCAGTACAAAAAATAAATAGAACAAATGCATAA
The DNA here is from genome assembly GCA_004027595.1 of Dinomys branickii. Lineage (NCBI taxonomy): Eukaryota > Metazoa > Chordata > Mammalia > Rodentia > Dinomyidae > Dinomys > Dinomys branickii. The sequence goes on along the minus strand of PVLD010005043.1, from coordinate 6,783 downwards.
GTGGGTTGTTATCTTTTATGGAAGATACTGATGAGGATTTTTGAAGTTTTTAGTCTGTAAATTTCTATATTATTTAAATCTTTCATAATAATATATTTCTATGTAAGAAGATGGGAAAATATATAAACAATACAAATTCACTGAAGAATATTTAAAAACAATTTTTAAATCCTTCCCTAGTTTTTTGTTCGTTTATTTGTTTTTTGTGGGGTTTTTTGTACAGAGAATTGAACTTGGGACCTTGTGCTTGCCAAGCAGGCACTATTCCACTGAGCTATATTCCCAGCCCAAATCCTTCCCTAGATAACAACTACTTACGTTATATTCCTCTCATATACATGTTTTCCATAAAGAGCCCAGGTGTGGTGGCACATGTGACAGAAACCACTATGAAGCAGACCTGAGCAGGACTTAATCCAGTAGCTTTTCCTGTTCACTTGTGAATCTGTCCAAGGCCTGGGCTCTTCATGGTAAGTGAACCTCTGCGAGTCACTAATCCCTACTAAGGCCTGTAACGGTGGATGACACCAGAAAGCCTCAAAGGATAAGACAAGATCACAGCCAAGGACACCTGGATCCCGTCTGAACTAGATAAAGACTGTGGCCTCAGGCATCTCACTCCTGGGTGGATTAACTTAATACCTTCCTTGGAGAAGTCCTTGAGTAGTTCCCCCCCTTCCTGAATACTCCCCTTCTTCTGATAACCACATAAAATACAGGCCACCCGGAGAAGGTCTTGGTCTTAGCCCCAGATAATCTTGAACTCTGTGAGGGGCTTTGGTTCTCCTGGAGCCCTGAAATCATCCCATTTGCCTCTTTCCATTTAGCCTTCACCATACACTCCTTTGGGAATTTACAGACCTGAGCAGCCCACAATAACTAAGGGATATTATTAACACAGATAACATGCCTATACAAGTAATCTCAGCACTTGGAGGCTGAGGCAAGAGGATCTTTGAGTTTAAGGCCAGCCTGAACTACATAGGGAGAGATCCTGTCTCAACTTCCCCCAATTCCACAAAGAGACATCATACCATATATAATTCTGCATCATTTTACATAAATTTTTTGTTCCATTTTGGGTTTTTTTTTTTTTTTTGGCCGTACTGGGGATTGAACTCAGGACCCTGCGCTTGCTAGGGAAGCGCTTATTCCACTGAGCTATATCCCCAGGCCCCTCATTTTGGTATTTTGAGACAGGGTCTTGTTATGAATGAAAAGCTCAGTGGTAGAGTGCTTGTCTAGCAGGTGGAAGGCCCTGAGCTCAAGCCACACCACCAAAACAAACAAGAAAGAAACAATGCAACACAAGAAGTAGTAGAAAAAAAAACACCCTGCAAATATTCTGTTAGGCTTAACAAACGGCATAGTCAGCCTACTACTGCAAAGGAGATAACGACAACCTTTCCCTCTTCTGCCTTGTTGGGACTGTCTGGTTTGCCACACCCTCCCCCTGACAGATCAGTGGCGGGACAATCCAGCCTCTACGGGAAACAGACTTCACCAACAACAGCATCACTGTCTGCATCACCACTGACTCAGTGATGAGCTGGCATTGACATCCCCTTCAATCTCTAGTTATTTTCTCATACTAGAGCCACAAAAACTATTTCCAAGGGACCACTGTGAAGAAGGTTCTAACTATGAATGAGGTCTAGCCCTCTAAAAGTTCTCAAACTGATGCAGAAAGCAAAAGGTAAGGTAGGGCCCCTTTGCTAGTGTTAGTTACTCAGAAGGGGCACTGCAGAAATGTTGAGTGTACGCCCTTAAGTGAAATAAATCGGACACACACTTAAGTACCACACTGTTTCTCCGGAGTGAGAAACTGAAAGTGTAACCAAGGACCAAAATGTGTAACAGATACTTGGAAATGGGAAGGAACGTTCAAATGAGAAGGGACACAAGGGAGGTGAGAGAAGGAAAGAAGGGGCCAGAAAATAAAAAAAGAGAACAGAAGGAAAAATGGAAAACAAGGCTTTTATAAATAAGGAGAGGGCAGGGAGTTGAAAGGAGGGGAGGAGACGAGAGAGAAGGAGCAAGATCTGCCATGTGCAGGTATGAAGTCCCTGTGATGACGTTAACACCGCGTACACCTAAAGTGTACCAATAACAAACACACAGTGTGTGTGTGTGGGGGGGGGTGCACGCCTAAATCTGGAGTTCTCAGCTGCTACCTTTGTATCAGAAACTCTCAGTTGTAGGGCAACAGTACCGGCTCCCTAATGTCTGCTACACAGGTGTGATTATTTCTTGTGTTTGAGGTGCATTATTCTGTGGCAATAAGTATTCACGTTATGCAACCATCACCTTTTCCATCACCTCTAGTGGAAATTCTGTGCCCCTAGGCATCCTCTCTCATGGCCAGTCCTGATAATCTTTAATCTGTTTTCTGCTGTTATAAATTTACCTACTGAAGATATTTTATAGCAACAGAATCATACAATATTTGCTTCTTTTGTATCCGGCTTATTTCACTTAGTATAATGTCTTTGAGGTTCATCTATAATGCAACATGTGTGCAAATTTCCTTCCTTCTTAAGGCTAAAAAATATTCTATCATATGTATATACTACATGTGTCCACCCTTCCTCATTTTTTGGTGGGTGTTTTGGGGGAGGGGTTCTGGGCACGGAACTCAGTACCTTGCCCTTGCCAGGTAGGTGCTTATACCACTAAGCTACATCCCAGCCCTAACCCGCCATCTCTTAGTGGTCACCTGGGTTGCTTCCAGCTTTTGGTTATTAAGACTAATGCTGCCCTACATATAGGTGGGTGGGTGGTGTGGGTGGGTGTATGGGTGTGCTTTTGGTTATTAAGACTAATGCTGTCCTACATGTATAGGTGGGTGGGTGGTGTGTGTGTGTGTGTGTGCTTTTGGTTATTAAGACTAACGCTGTCCTACATATAGGTGGGTGGGTGGGTGTGTGCTTTTGGTTATTAAGACTAATGCTGTCCTACACATAGGGTGTGTGTGTGTGCTTTTGGTTATTAAGACTAATGCTGTCCTACATATAGAGAGAACGTGTGTGTGTGTGTGTGTGTGTGTGTGTGTGCGCACGCGCACACGCGCTTTTGGTTATTAAGACTAATGCTGTCCTACATATAGGGGGTGTGTGTGGGGGGTCTTTTTGAGAGAGGGTCTTGCTATGCAGTTCACGTTGGCCTTGATCTCACTTTGTAACTCAGGCTGGCCCCAAACTTGCAAGGATCCTCCTGCCAACCCTCCTGCCTCCCAGGAGTGCTGGGACCACAGGTATGCACCACACACCCAGTAGTGTACAAATATCTATTCAAGTCTCTGCTTTTGTTTCTTTCGCAACATACTGAAAAGTGGAATTGTTGGCTCAGATGGCAATTCAATTTAAATTTTTAAGCTATTACCGTACCATTTCCAGTTCCCCCAAGGCAGTGGTCATCACATTCGCCTCACCCCATGCCACTTCCACAATAGCTTTACCATTCTAAATTCTCACCAGCAATATATTCATATGTATTTATGACTGTAATCTCTTCCTCTTGGGATTGTTCCATTTACAAGAACGGTGAGCTTCTCTCTCTCTTAATAAGTCTTGGCTTGAAATTCACTTTGTCTGCAAATACAACAGCTACTCTTGCTTTTTTCTGGGTTCCTGTTGCACAGAGTATTTTTTTTTTCCATCCTTTGACTTACGGTCTATGAATTTCTTTCTGAATTAAATGTGTTTCTTGTATAGAGCATATTGTTGGATCTTGCTTCTTGATCCATTCTGCCAATCTGTGTCTTCTGATTGGTGAACTGAGACCATTAACATTGATGCTTATAACTGGCATGTATCAACTTATCCTTTTCATGTTATTTTTCTGGTTGTTGAAACCCCTTCTTGTTGTTCCCCCAGTGTTTAACTGTTTGCCTAGCCTGGTGGATTCCTTCTGTTGGGGTTCATAGAGTTGTAATCCTTGTTATCTCTTTCTAGAATGTCCTTCAAAACATTTTGGAGTGACGTTTGGTGGTCATAAATTTCCTCAGCTGGCCAGGTGCAGTGGTGCCTGCCTGTGAGTCCAGCACTGAGGCTCAGGCAGGAGGATTGTTGCAAGTTTGAGACCAGCCTGAGCTAGAAAGTGAGCTCAACGCCAGCCTGAACTGCATAGCAAGACCTTGTCTCAAAAACACTAAATAAATAAATAAATAAATTTCCTCAGCTGTTCTCTGTCATGAAAGTATTTTATTTCTCCATCAGTTTTGAAATATAGTTTTGCAGGCTACATCAATCTGAATTGTAGGTTATTTTCCATTAGAACTTGAAATATCTCACTCCAAGCTCTGACTTGAGCATTTGTGCTGAGGTGATTTGATGGGTTTTCCTTTACAGGTAACTTGCTTTTTTTTCCCCTAACAGCTTTTCATATTCTACTCTTGTGTTAATTTCTGGAATCCTGACTATGATATGACTGGCTGTAGTATTTTTTTCTTTTTCTCTTTTTAATCATGGCTAATAAGCCCCACTTATCTGTACATCAAATTCTTTTTTCCTACCAGGAAGTTTCTGCCATGACATCTGTGAACAGTTTTTTTAACAGAATGTGTGCTATTCCCTGCTTTTTCATTGACTCCAATCAACCTCAAGTTATTCTTCTTTGCCTCATCTAGCAGCTGCTGGATTGGTTTTTCATGGTCTCTTACTATTTTGAAGAAATCTTTCTTTTTATGACCCCTAACCGCAAGCCTGTCTTCTATATCTCAGAGCCTGTCCTCACATGGGTTTAATCTGCTGTGGATACTTTCAATGGAATTTGCATTCTCCTGGATGTCTGCCTGAATTTGTCTTATGGATTCTATTTCTTTCCTATGCTGAGCATGGATAGCTTCTATAATATTCTTAAGCTCCACTATTTTTTTTAATCTGTATCTGCTCTATAGTCACTAAATGGTTTTCACTGTGGACACCATCTCTGCCATTATCTGAGAAACTATTTCTGATTTGATTTTTTCTAGAACCTCGTTCAAATGCTTTGTTGTTACCACTTCAGAGAGGCCAGGTGGATGGCTTTCAGACTGTCCTACCTCCGTACCCACTGGGTTTGCTTTTGGTCTGGGGTTGCATCTTGTTTAAGTGTCTTCTCATTTGCTTTTTTTTTTAATTCTTAAAGTGATGCTTACAAATTACCTTTGGTGGGTTGTTTTATTGCTAGTATTTAGAACCCTTAGGAAATAACTAATTCTCTGAGTTATCTTCCAGGTGTAGCTGTTTTTTTTGGTCTTTTTGAGACAGGATTTCACTATGCAGTTCAGGCTCCTTGCACTCAATTTATAGCCCAGGCTGGCCTCAAATTGCAGTGATCCTCCTGTCTTAGCCTCCCCAGAGTGCTGGGATTACAGGTATGCTTTACCACACCCAGCTAGTTTTTGGGTTTTGAGTCTGCTGCAACATCCTACCTCTTCAATTTTTGGGGGATGAGAAGTTGCTGCCTGTATGGTCCAGCCCTTAGTTCTTTAGCAGTGTGCCATAGTATTTTCTATGACCTTTGGTCAGTCTCAGTCTTGGAATACCAAGAGTAGCTGTTTAGAACAGTTATGTCACTTTTGGGTAAAGTGGTATCAGTGAGCCTGCACCTTCTGGCCAGGAAAAACTGAATAGATAACAATCAGAAATATATATGCACCAAATACAGGAGCACCCAACTATATAAGACAAATTTTAACAGACATGAAAAATCAAATAAGCAGTAACACAATCACAACAGGGGACTTTAATACCCCACTGTCACAAAGAGATAGATCAGCTAGACAAAAAAATCAGCAAAGAAATAACAGAACTAAACCACACTTGTCAACAATGGACTCAGGAGATCTTTATAGAGCGTTCCACCCAACAACATCAGAATACACATTCTTCTAACTGCACATGAGACATTCTCTAAAACAGACCACATACTAGCCCAAAGAACATGTTTAGATAAATGCAAAGGAATTGAAATTATCCTATGCATACTACTGGACTACAGTGCAATGAAATTGGAAATTATTGACAAAAGAAATCGCAAACACTCCATATACACATGGAAATTAAAGAACACCCTCCTGACTGATTGGGTGGGAGAACAATGGAGATGAGGGTGGAGAAAATTGTTTGATTAATCGTATGTGCCTGTATTGTATAACTGAGTAACAAATGCAAAATAACATTATGTAATACAGCAACCATTGTTAATTCCCTACTATCTTCTGTATAATTTTGTATTTCTTTATTGCTTTTGTGTTATTCTGGTTTGTGTCTGGTTGTTGATATGTTTTCATTCTTTTGTCTTTAAAATAAATAGAGAAATAAAGAAATAACACCCTCCTGAACAACAGGCCACAGATGAAATTTAAAAAGAAATTAATTATTTATAATCAAAGGAAAATGCAGAAAAGAACTAGTGAAGCCCAAAGCCCAAAAGATCATCAATACTTACATCTATACTCTCATAGGATGGAAAACGAGGAAATGGACAGATTCCATTTGAATTACCGTAGCTGAGTCAGGAAGATATAAATCACCAGATCACCAGATCAGAACCTGTGTCCCCTCCCACACAGTGTTCTCCCCCCATAGCAATGATAGTCCTGTCTTTGCAATACCCTTCACTCTTCTTTATAGCTTTATCCCCTAAGCATGAATCTGTACACAGTATAGCTCACTTTTACCTGTTTTCATATTGTACATAAAGGGAATAGAAGGAGTTAAGGATGTACCATTTCAATTGTGATTTCAAAAAGGGCTCTCTCTCTCTCTCTCTCTCTCTCTCTCTCTCTCTCTCTCTCTC